>CAEGAD010037522.1:0-39058 GCA_903067055.1 Poeciliopsis paucimaculata
CATAAAGTTCCTCGTGGCGTGGTAACTCTGCGGGGCGCTGGTGCGGGGAAAATGATTAGGGGGGTCCCGGTTTTCGCGGGTGGGCGGAGGTGCCCTTTTTTTTTTTTTTTTTTTTTTTTTTTTTTTTTTTTTTTGACCTGCATGCAAAACGCTGTGTGTGGCAGAAACCCGACACCCTGAACCGCACCGTCCCGGCAGCCGCGGCAGCACAATGATGTGGGAGTTACTGTTTTCAAGGACAGGGAAGATGCCCAGACGTAATGGAAAGACAAATGGAGGAAAATCTTTGAAGGAAACCTGCAGAAGATTTGATTTAATGTGTTTTAATTTATTCATTTCATTTCCATTTGGGATCAATAGAGTGTTTTTGAATTGAGATTGGAGCACAGGTTCACCCTGCAGCCAGACAACATAGTCATGCAGCTGCAAGTCTAATTGGTTGATTTCAGTCAAGACGTAATCATGTATTGAATGGCCCAGTCAAAGTCCAAAGATAAATTCAATTGAGAGCCTTTGTCGATTTGCGTCTTTTGAGGCTCTTTGGATACAAGTTTTGACTCAAGTGAAGAAGAATTTATTTTTATTCTACTTCAAAATTATGTATTGCTCATAACATCCCTATAAAACACATTAAAATTTATTTGTGGTTGCACCATAAAAAAGCTTGAAAAAGCCCAAGAAGTATAAATTTATTTACATTTTATTTCATTATTCATAAACATCTGGTTTGCTATGGGCTTTGAGTTTGGTTTTTATCTCAGTTCTTGGTTCTGCTGCCACTAATCACATCCCCTGCAGTTATAAGCCTTTCAACTACTGTCACTCCTTGCCAGATTCCTCTATTTCCCTCTCTGATCTGCTGCCATGCTGGTTTCCAAACCTGATGTTTTTTCTTTTGTCTTCGTTGTCTTTGGATTTTCTTTGAACTTTTGTTTTGTTTATGTTTTTGTTTTTTACTTCTAAGATCCACGGTTCTGCCGCCATCTTGTCTGCGTTCAGGTAATCCACACATAAAGCTAAAGTCTTACTACATTTTTCTGTGAAAAGTTGAAGAGGCAATTCAAAAAGCCACTGTGCATCATCGTAAAAGCAGGATGCATGGCTTTGACCCTCAACATGTAAACTGCACAAGGCCATCGAGCCGAGATCTCATTCCAGCAACAAGAAGCTCTAAAAATACTCTCAAGATGTGCTCACGCACCAGGATGTCAACTTAAGCACAGTTTCCATGGCATCTGTGAGAACACTCAGATTATATTTTTTCATTATACATGGGGATGTGTGAGTGCGATATTAATGATGCATGCGAACAGCTTACCGCAGACTTTTAACAGCGCTCCTCGCCAAACAAACGCGGATTATGTATTATTCAGACAATCTCACGTTGTGAAACTCCAGCAGCGCTAAATTTCTCCGGTTTGACGTCTTTGGACTTAACGAGGTGAGACTCGCTCTCTGAGTGGAGTCATCTGAAGGACACATGCTTCCCGTGGAGAGGCTGATCATCCAAAATAGGCCGTTTTTTTAGACCGGACGCGTATGTAAACATGTGATCACGACTTCCTCATTTAAATCCCCTGGTGGAGTTTGTTCAGTTTTCCGCTCATTTCGTTGTGTTGTTTTGAAATAGCACACACTGTAACAAGTGGCAGTAAAAACGACAGCATGAAAATACAGTAAGGTGGCTGGGTTTTTTGAAAATACAACTCTTTACTGTGATCTGAAATGCGTATGGAAAACATATGGGACGTGATTGGACCGCCGGATCACGTGTGGAAATTTTACAGCTGTACTGTCAAGTTTTAATGTACAGTTGCATTGTGGGATATTTACCGGCTGGAGACGAACTTTCACAGGCTAGAGGGCGGGCCAACAATGACTTTCACCGGGTAAGTACTTTTTTTTAAAAAACCATTGTACTGTATTGCAGTTTGGCGTTTGTGTACGAAACTGTAATATGTACTTAAAAAAACAAAAGGGTAGTTTTGAAAAGGCCTCAACCCAGAAAGAAGAACAAAAGCTCCAAATGGAAAAGTGACATCAAACCCAACAGGACGACTTGTGCAAAACACAGCAGTGAACCCGCAGGTCTCCATTCTCCTCCTTCATGGACCAGTGGGGCTTTTAAAATGGTAAAATTACACATTACAGACTATCAGTTCTCTTTCTCCACCTCGCTCCGTCTCTGTCTGCCTGTCTCTCTGTATCTGTCCATTTCTTACAGACAGACAGGAGCCACAGCCACAATGAAGGAAGGTCAGAGAGACTGTCTGTCCACTAAATCTGTCCTTTTCATCGTGTCTGTCTTTAACTGACATGAATGCAGTTTAATGTTCTGTTTATGTCATGTATTAGAACATGCCTTTCTTTCTTTATTTTACTGCAACCCTTTGATGATTTCTGGAGAAGTTCAGGACTGAGACCAACTCAGAGCTCATCCATGTTGGTTTTGTTTGGCTGTTCACCACGTCTTAAACTGGCCCACGTGTTTGAGATGTACTGTTGGGGTTCCAATAAAGTTTTGAAAGAAATGTCGCTTAAACATTTGACATTGCTGGATCCCTTCCTTCCTTCAAAGGAAGAAAACGACAGAGCAACGTCGTACCAGCACCTTTTTAACATTTAGCACTGGGACGTTTTTGTGATGCATTTCGACTACATCACCCTGTTCCGATATGCACATAACCAACTGTAAGTGTTAATTCGATTTAAAGTTAGATATTGAAAACAGTTTACTTGAAAAAGGATTTCTTCTGCCTGAAGCTGTTATTTTTATTACTATTATTATTTATTTTTAGTGTCTTTATTTTAGTATTTAAAATGGCAGAATTTGCACGTGTTTTTATATTTTGTCTGTTTGATGGCATTATTTTAAAATACTTTTTTCATTCTTACTCGAGTAATATGTTGGATTTTCTTACCTTTACCTGGTTAAAATTGCAGTGCTACTCTTACTTGAGTACGATTTTTGGCGAGAAGGCCCAGTGGAGATTCTCCTTCCTGCCGCCACTCTGGAAGTACAACCTTCCACTTCAGAGCGCCACTTGCTAAAACCAGCCGTCACCGCGACAGTTTCTTCCCCCAGACTGTCACTCTGATGAACACAACGAACGCCTTGCAGCCGGAGTGGTCAGCTACTCTGCTTTTATCACGATGAGTGTGCATATCTAAAGTGTTTATGTTTGTAGGTAATGTCCGTACACTCTGAGTTGTGAAACTAAAATTAAATCCCTTGTACGTGCACACATCGTGCGGTTCTGATTTCGCGTGTACCACAAGAACGTATTTCATTTAAATCACTCACAAACTGGGTCATCCATATGTTTCTCCTCATCTGACATTCAGCCTCACAAAGTGGAAACGTGATTGCAAGGTTAAGCTGATGGACGGCACTGGCAGCGTTAATTTAGAAAAATACATGGATTTTTCTTTTTGCTTTTTTTTTTTTTATTCTGGTAAGAGGCAATGTTCTCATCTTAGTGTCTCCTCCCAGGGAAGAGACACCATGCATTTTTAAACAAGACAATGTAACATCACATGCTGTACACATCACAACGACAGAGCTGCTAAAGAATGGAGTACTGAAAAAGTCAGTGCTTAAGGCCTTGCTGTTGCTGCTACCGTGTCCTAAAATGCCTGGATTAATACGGATGAACACATAAAATGAAGTCAAGAAAGCCAAGTCGTAAAATGTGTTCTGTTCCCTATAATTGTGATAAAGTGTTTGTAAAAAACAATATGTGATAATATATGATTTTGTTCATAGTGGGAGCTTCAAATTGTGCCGAAAATGCAGCTTAATTTGTTGAATTGGTACAATAAAGCTTACAGGCTAGCATTAGCCCTGCGGTAAGCTTGTTGTGACAGAAAGTGAGAAAAGTAGCAACCAAGCCCCTTCGTAAACAAGACCCTCTTCCTGGTCCTGTTTATGTAGACATCGGCATGAGTAGTGTAGTACAGCTCATTTTTACAGAAAGTTAGAAATGTAGCAGTTCAAAATTGACTTGGGTTTTAGTTTTGGGGGTCATGTTGGTTGTTTGTTGTCATTTGTGATTTATTATTGTGAGTGAGTGGCTGCTGCTTATGTTTCTAATATGCAGTTGAATATCCCTATGAGCCCTCATTAATTAACAATATACAAATTCATCTCAAACCAATATGTTGACATCTAAATCCAGTTTGGGTTAGTAGTATAAAATGACAGACTCTGGTTATTAAAACCAGAAAAAAAGGGTGAAGAACACTTCCAAAATAATATTTTATACGTCCCTAAAGCCAAACCACTAAACCTAAAGCCACTTAATTTTGCCTTTAAATCCTCAATTTGTGTCTTGTAATGAAGCTATAGCGGGAGATAAAAACATTGCAGGCGGTAGTCTGCAGCCAACAGATCAGGCCTGCTGTATGTAAACACAGTCGGTGAAAGAATGCTCCCCGATCTGAATCTGCAGCCCGCGCCGGTTAGCATTCATCTCTCCCAGTAATCTGGTCTGTTAACGTCCCCCGGCCGTCTCCTCCGGCATTTAACCTTGTCAGAGATAGGCTGGGATCCATTAAGGCTTCCTGAAAAGGGTTGAGCGTTACAGGCTCATTTGGAGCGACTTCCATTTTTTAATAAACTGCTCGCAGACCCGCAGATCAAAATGCCAAGGAGGTGCAGTTAACAATGGCAGAGAGAGATAGATACGGCTCATAATTTCCACCGCACAAAAGCTTAAGAAATCACACCAGCGCGCCCTGGATGATTCCTCCTCCGTTTGGCTTTTGTTCTCCTCCTTCCTCCCTCTTTGTGGCGGCACCTTTCACTGTAGCGCGCCATCGTCAGCTGGGAGCATTCAACATGTTTCAAAGCTGCTCAGTCATCTTTTCAGGTTTGTAATCCCTCCTGTCGAATCTCCCCGGTGCGGTTTTTCTTTCTCTGTAGCGTTGCCGCCGCCGCCGCCGTGATGTTGACATTGTTCCTCAACAGACTCGGAGGATTGGTTGGGACGTGACATCACCGAATCGCTGACATGTCGCCGCTGCGGAAAATAACCCCGGCTAAGGGCAGCGAACGAGAGATGAGAAAGGTCAAAGGTGAATGTTAGAAAGCCTTCTGAGATGAATACTTTTTTTTTTTTTGTTTTTGCCAGATAAATCACTAAACAGCCTCCAAGACGAAAAAGACAGACGTGAAGAGCTTCGTGTTGTTGTCATCCAGATAGCACCTTGTTGACATGTTCGCCACTCGAATATATTCATTGCACACACACCAGTCCTCATTCTCTCCCACTCAATTTAGCACTGACATCCACTATGTAGCGCAGAAGTCGTCTCCCCTCTGATATTTCTCGGAACAAGATATGTGATTAAGAGAAAGCGGGGCCTTGATCTACGCGCACGCTGCTGCAAAATTAAAATCGCTCTCCAAATGCCACGGCGGCGTGAGGAGAAGAAAGAGGAAGTGATGCATAAAAAAGGACAATACAGACGCACGTAGTCACCGTTTTCATCTGAAAGACTGACAGAAAGGTATTCATCTGACAGAAGTGCCTCCTTTGAAATTTTCCTCTTTCAGAGCCACATTAGATTTTAGAAATGAGGCCAAAAACAAAGGAAAAGATTTAAAATTGGTGCATTTTATGTCCTTCTCAGGGCTTTCGACACGCCCTAAGAAGTTACCAGAGACACCAAATTACAATTTCAACAAGTTTAAGGGGCTTGGAACCTTTTCTGTCTTCATTTTATGAGGTGCAGTCACAAAGCTTCTTCCAGGTAACGGCGATCATCCCGAGAACAGAGAGGAAGGCTCACTCAAAGCCATGCAAAACCACTAACAGTATTCATTCCTCAAACTATTCCACGTTTGGTCACAAAATAGTTCGACAGCATTTTTGACATTTTCATTTTCATTTCAGCAAAATTACCTTTATAGGTAATTTTGTCTTTGATCTGGCCAATCAAAAGTTGCTTTTACAGTTATGAAAGCAACACGACTCTTGGAAATAAAATAGCCTAGTCAGATTTATTATAGAACGTTTGTTTAGTTTTCTAAAATAAAGAACAATTTATTGGGCCTTTTTTTTTTCTTTTTTTTTTTTTAGGTTTAATACATTTTCTTTGATGAGAAATACAATTTTTATAGATTGTGATGTAGAAATTGCAGGGGGAAAAAAAGTCATCAGTTGGCAACCTATGAACAAGCAAAACATCACTTGCAGTATTAACGTCATTCTTTGGGAACGTTTTTTGCATACATCTGTCATTCTTACCATGATTACCTTTAATTTTTAAACCTTGGGTAAAACACACATTGTGCAGAAATCTGCTGCTCCAGATCCTTCTTGATCATTTTTGAAGCTTTCAGCTGCTACACAGATGGCCCTAACATTTGACTCTCAAACACTTGGTGCAAAACAAGAAGACTCCATTTCCGGCTGATGTGGTTCTGATGGTTTTCTAAATTCGTCTCGGAGACGTTTGATCGAAAAGTGGGCACACCTGCTTTTTCAATGCGTCAAGCCCTCCTTTAGACGCACTTTCTCCATCAGAATGTGCGAGCTCTCCCCTCCCCCGCACCACCCACCCCACTCCAAAAGAGCAATTATCCGCCCTCTCTGCGCAGCCAGCACGCTTATTATACACGCGCTGTTGAATCGGTCAACTAATTAATGAAGGACGATGCAAACATGTCTGTATTTGTGATCTCCAATGAAAAGCCCGGAACTTCAGAACCAAGGTGCGTAAGTGCAACAGAGCCTCTTGTTGTGAGCCCCTGCTGAAGGGAGCGCTCTCTGCTCTTGGGTCACTTCCAAGCGGCGCAGATTGTAATTGATGATTCCGCGCGGCGCGTTCCGCCCCGAATCCGTCTCTGTCGCGCTCAATGAATTACATTTATTCCATGCAAATCATCCGTCCAGGGGCTGATTTAATTAACGGCTCGGCGACACGTTTTATTCGTGTTTCCCCATTTCCCTCTCGATTGCTCATTGTGCGTCTCTCCGCTGCGGTCGGCGCCCTGCTGACCCCTGCTGGCGGTTTTAATGGCGCGTCCAGCACCATGGACAGCGTCAGAGTTCATCAAACCTGTCCAACAGGCGAATCCCTTATTGCTTCAATTCATGAGCCGGTAAATATTTAATTCATCGCATTTATATGGTGCTACATTCGTTCATTTGGGCTTGTGTGTCGTGAACACGCAGGTGCGGGAGGAAGCTGTTTCCTGACGGTGTGTCCGGCTGCTGGCAGGTGTGTGGTGTATGTAACAGAGGGCCTGTCCTGCAGCACACAAGAGAGTGCATGTGAAAGCAGGGAACCTGATTAGCCCCGAGGCTCTGGGATCCAACCGCAGCCAACGATCAATGAGCGGGCTGCAAACCACGCCAATCAGCTTTATTGGTTTCTCCTTGCTTTTATGGTTCCACATGGATCACTGCCGGTGATGTGTAATTCCCTTCAGGAGGCCCACAATCGTCCTGCGGTTCCACCCCATGGAATCTGGAGAGAGAGGAAAATAAAATCTCCACAATTGGAGAAATAAATGATCTTTCTTTTCTTCCCTTTAAATCCTCCAGTTTTGCTCTCTTTTCCACAATTGTGTTTATTTGCACTGTGTAAAAAAAAAAAAAAAAAAAAAAAAAAAGTCAGTGAAACTAACAAGCAAGCTAACCTCGGTAACGTTATTCATTTCAGTTCAACTTATTTCTACAGCGGCGCTTTTTGGCGACCAGATAAGACGCCACAAACACACTACCCCTGCCGAGAAGCGTGGTGGTGGCAGCATCATTTTCTGCAGCATCTTCTGCCTCCAACGGCAGGAGGGCAAACGAATGCAGCAAAGCACAGAGAAATCCTGGAGGACAATTTACTTCAATCTAGAAGAAGGGATCATGTGTTTCGTGGCACGAAAACGATCCGAAGCATCCGGCCAAAGACGCTCGGAAACAGTTTGAAGACAACGAGGTGGATGTTCTGGAGACTTTTTATAGGCACTGTAAGTTACAAACACGTCCATTCCCCCACAGTTAATTCCATCAAAATCCAGCTGCACATCATTTCTCTGCATTCAGATTGGAATCCAATTATATACCATTTCCATTCAGCGCAATCCAATTAGGATATCAAACAGTCAGGCTCTGTTTGTTGTAAAAATGTCAATTAGCAAAAACCTGCCTATCAGAGGAAGGGGGGAGGGGGGATTGCAATCGTAACTTTACTTCAATTCAATTCAAAAATGCTTGATTTACTCCAAAGAGAAATGTTTCCAGGTCATTCAAGCATCCTCAACGAGATACTGTGGAATATATTGTGGTTTATATTTCCGTTAAACCAAGAAGTTTATTATGGAATCTTTCACAAGATTCTATAATGAGACAAACAAATGTAAATATTAGCCAAAAATACCCCGAATTAATTGCAAGTAGTGATTTTCATCGTTAAAGGCAAAAAGGTTATTCAAACCTTTTGCTACCGTAACTAATATCTGATGGTAGCAGCGTCTTGCATTCTTATAAATTAGTATTTTTACATCACTCTGAAAGAACACTGGCCACTGTTCAGTCTAAAAGCTTTAGAAATGATTTTTGAGACTCCAGAAAGTCCTATAATCATTTTTTCCCCTCATTAGTTCTTGGATCTTTTGCTGTTTGAAACCTTTTTGCCAACTTCATGCTATATTTGTTCTTCCTTAAGGGTCATGTGTTTCCAGTAATATACAGTCACTTCCTGTCACCCTCAGTTGTTATAAAAATGCTGCAGAAATAAAATATGACTTTAAAGAAATTTGGCTTAGTAACTTAACTCTTTGGAATTAGGCTCCTGTCTCTTTAAGGAAGCCCTGCTCTTTCCAACACTCATCACAGCTTCACTCTAATAACACCTTAAACAACATCTTGACCAGCTCAGCAGATGTGCAGTTCCACCAGGTGTTTGCTAATTGCTGCTGGCTAGTCTGAAGGAGCTGAGTGGGGGAATCGCAGGGAGGCAGGAGCTTAGAAGCCGCAGCATTGAAGAGGAGCTGCGCCTCGTCGGCAGCGCTTGGTCCACCTCGGCATTTCACACAGCTGAATGGTTGCCATGGGAGATTAAAGGATTTAACATGAATGAAAGAACCAAGGCAACACTTCAGGTTTGTTTCTGATGAAGAGAAATTAATTCTTAAGAAAACCATGCCTGAAAACCACCCTGCCTCTCTTTGCATCCATGCCGACCTGATTTGGAAACCTTTTCTTCCTTTCTTTCTTTCTTTCTTTCTCCCAGTTTTGGTATACGGAGACACGAGTTGGCATTTCAAACTGCAAATAAGACGCTTGTCTGGTGCAGTGAACACCTCGCATCATTAACTGGATGCTGGGTCTTTTACTGCCCAGTCTGTCAGCAGTGGTACAATGAGTGCACCTGTGCTCCCACCCACCCTCCATTTTTTTTTTTTTTTTTTTTTGGTAGATGTTTTAAGTAGCCGCTTGTCCGGACGGAGCAATACAGCCCAGCAGCAGACTGCAGCCGGAGAACATCAGGCACTGCATTATACAAGATGAGTATTGAGCAAAACCGCCATGCAAAATAGCAAATGTGACGAGAGACAGCCAGCAGGAGACGCAGCGGTAAACACACAGCAGCCCCCTAACGGTGCAATAAGCTCATTACAGGTGGATAAGCGTGGAGCTCAAAAAGCAGGAGTCTCGTTACGTAGCGACGGCTTGAAAAATCATCTTTGGCTTAGCGGCAGTTTAAAAATGGGACACAGTGTAAAACGAGCACTAATACAGTGATGAATATAACATTGGGAAGTAATTCCTGGATCACCGCCGTTAAGCTTCTCAGCCGCACCGGAGGATCAGCAGCGGGACGAGAGACACTGCAGAGCGTGGAGGGAAGGAAACAGCTGGGATTTAAAGGGGAATCTTTTTGGACACCCCCCGCCCCTGCTTACGTCACAGGTGTCCAAATTTGCATTGGTATAATTTTGAAAAGGCACATTTATATATATTTTTTTACATGGAATGTATTTGGTATTACATGTATTTTGTGCCTTTCTTCTTTGTTTACATTTTTTTAAGTAGAGCCTCAAACACCCTACAACTTTTTTTTTTTCACTCAAAAACAGATAAATTATTAAATTTGAATATTATGGAGAGTACGATATATATATATCTTTGGTGAAATAATTTGTAAGCAAACAGGCTTTTTAATGACTTTATAGTAAAACGGAACAGGTGTTCTATCTGTGCTTCCCATTCATCCGTCCTTATCGTGTGGCAACGCGCATGCGCACATCGGTGCTACGTCACACGCTACTTACGAGGCAGATTTCTGCGATAGCTTTTCATTTTAAACGGATATTCTGATGAAGGAAGTGATGTTTTAGTGTTTTTGTCGTGTATATAAATTGTTCCAGTGCTATGCTAAGCACTCAAGCAATGTTATCCAATGATAATAATTAGCATTAACACAGCCTGCTGTAGTTAATGCTGTATGAATAGTTATAGGTTTGAAGTAACCTTAACAGCTAATAACGTTTTATAGAGGCCCAGATAGATGCCTGATTGAATCTGACAGTGTCAATGAGCAAAGTCCCAGAGGAATATATACAGATATATATATATCTATCTAGATATATCTAGATAGATATACACATAAAAAAATGCAGTAATTGAAGACATTAAATGTTTCCATTGTTAAGGATACAAAAAACTGACTACTTTATTTAAATTAAAATATCAACATTTTCTCTTTGAAAATGCATACCATGACTTATAGTTTTATCAATAGGAATCATCATCATCATCATAAACAAACCTCTGAGGTGAGTGAAAATCATTTTAAATTTAAATCTGATAGGGTTATGAGTTCACTATACATAGCAAGATACAATACAATACACAGTCATATTCAATAAATCAGTTCGGATGAGGCTCATTAGAAAATTGACACCCCTTAGCAACATGTTTGTATGAAAAAAAATTGTTTTTTTCAATCGGTCTGATGTAATATCCTAATTTTAAATGTCACGTTTTGATTAACTGTAAACAGAAAAAGTCGTGATTAACAGATTTTATTCATCCATCCGCGTATTTAATCTATATTGTGTTTCATTTAGTCACAAAGTTCCTGAAATAAATGGACAGTTCAATAAGATTTGAATTTATTGAATGGGGTCTGTACATGTTAGGTTGCACTGAAGAAGCCGCACAGCCAGTGATTTACAAAATAATGCATTAAGACATTTTAATTCACAAAAAAAATCGATATAATCAAATCTTTTTTCTTTTCTTAACTGAAAAGAAAGTCAGAAAACCCCTTTCCCTCCATGAAAATGTATAAATATAAATATCTTACCGTCATATTTCCTCTAGTTTGATCACTGAAGTGCAAGTAAATACTACTGAAACATCCAACAGACAAAAAAAAAAAAAAATCGTAACCAGATATTTCAAAGTAATATTTATTTTTGCACCAACCAAAAAAACAAACAAACAAAACAAAAATACAAATCTTGGTGCAAAAGATAAATTCCCAGTTAGGACACTGACAGCAAAAGAGCAATGCTAAAACCGAAAAGAAACATCACCTACAACAGCAAAGGACTATCAACACCAATAAAAGCAATTCTTGAGTAAAAACATCAACAAACAACCAGTTAAATTCAAAAACAACATCAGTGGGGAACCAACGACAGCAAAGATGCAATAATGTTTCATCTGGCACAGAAATATCAGCAAAACCGATCCGCAAACATCCCTCGGTACAATACATAAAAACACTCTCTCTCTCTCTCTCTCTCTCACTCACACACACACACACACACACACACATCCACACACACACACACGCACACACACACACACACACACACACACACACACACACAGGGCTGGAATTCAACAAGAGCTAAAATCATGATAAACCCACAACCACAGCATTAAAAAAAAAAAAAAAGTAAAAAAAAAAATCAAGGATGTAATAAATATCAGCAAAAATCACTGTTAAAGCTGAAATGTGTTTAATTGCTCAACTGACAACATTTAAGGAGTCCAATAAAAACAAAGATATACCTTTGAGACTCCTATCAAACCATAACTCATTACATGATCAGTTTCCGTTTAAAAAAATCATTACTTTCACCGAAAAGTCGTGTTTGGAGTTCCGAAGCTGTATGACGTTTTAAAAACCACCTCAGAAAGAAAAAGTCACTAAACGACAAGTGTCAGCATCACTGTGGCACTGGGGAAAACAGAAAGACGAAGGCATTGTGTGCGGCTGAAGATACCGTCTTCTATCAGTCGGGTTCGAAAATATAGAAAACCGCATGCTAGACTGAAATAAACATGAGATTCAATTCGACGAGCTTGTTTGTGTTTTGACAGCTGCTACTCCTGAACACTTAAAAAATAAAAATTCAACTCCGTGGATCAAAACTCCCAGAGTTAAAAAATTTGAGACAAGAGCTCTGCCCAGAGCTGGTAGTGTATCGGAAGTGCAGCACCTTTAGTGTGAAAACCGACTCCAACTACGTCCCGACGCTCACTCTGTACAGTGCCTAATATCCAAACGACACATAAACATCACAAAATAAATCCCTCTGTGCGAAATCCCTGCAGCCGCTTTATGCGTTTGCGATAATTTGATCATCGACATTCTCTGCTGATAGTGCAAACGGCTCAAATTTGCCCACAAACTTAACAGGTAAAGTTCATTTCGTTTGTGGTCGTGTGGTGGAGAACATGTGAAGGAGCGTTTGATTGATTACAGATAAATCAATTGAAAGGCTGGTTCGCTTGCAGCGCCTTCTTATTCACAGAGTCGCTGGAATTATGGCTTCTCCTCATTAATGGCTCGTTTTTTTTTGTTTTTTTTTCCTTTCCTCCTCCTCTGACCAGGCGTTGCTTTGTCGCTGCAGTGAGGATAAACTGATTGTGCTGAGAAGAAAAATACTGAACAGGAATTCAAATCCTCAAGGGCACATCTTCTCTTTTCAACAAAATACACGTTTGGCTTGAGTAGAGTGCAGCACGAGGAACCGAGATTATTTTCCATTAAAACTGTCGTCATACCCGCACCAGTGTTTCTATCCATCAGTGTGGGTTTGTTTGTGTTTTGGATTTTTTTTTTTTTTTTGTTTAGCACTGACCCCACTGGCAGACACCATGTCCTCAGAATTAGGATACGCCTCTTGTTGTTTTTTTGTTTTCTCAGCGTTGCTCCAGTCGCATCATTTGGGCTTGGTGTGCTTTGGGGTCACAGTCTGCTTGTTCTGCTCTTTGGATGCCGAGGAGGAGGTGGAGGAGGAGGACGAGGAAGAGGAGGAGCTCCATCGGGTCTCCACGCCCGTGCTCGTCATCTTGAGCTTCCGTCGTTTTGCCAGGGGAGCGTTGTCGACGCTTTTCAGGAAAAAGCCTTCTCTCTTGCAACGGTTAAAAGCCTGTTGTACCAAAAAGAAAAAAAAAAACACAAAGTATTCAGAACCCATTACATTTTTCTTGCCAACAATGTATCCATTTTCTTTTTGCAAATGTTTTCTGTTGGTTTTTATGATAATTTAGTGCCGAAGTATAGAAATAAAAAGATGGATTTTTAAAACTTTCTTAATGTAGATGAGATATTCCTCAAAATGAGAAATTGTCTCATATATAATAATTCCACCTTAACTTTAATAACATAAAGCTACATAATTTTTTAAAGTTTAATCAGTAATACTTTTAAAACAAATTTATGTCAGATCATGCTTTCTTGGTTAATGTCAAGTTGTCAGAACAAAGACATTTTGAATAATGTCAATTAAAAGTGTCATTATTTATCAAATGACACTTTATGACAACGGTCATAAATATTCATGAAGACTTACTCATGTTCATGACAGGCGTTATGTCATGTTTATGACGGTGTCATGACAGTCTTATTCACAACTTGTCAAATAAAGTGTTACCGAAAATATTTACAGAAAAAGAGTTTTTTCATTATAAATGCAAAATGTATACATTTTCTGTACAGTTTTGGCCTAATTACTGCTATGAATACATTGTTCTTCCAGCAAATGATTAATCGATTAGTAAATAATCAATTTCAGCCCAACATAAAAAGCAGCTACCTTGTATGTAGCATTCACATAGGTGCGGACTGTTGGCCCGCTGGATTCCAACACATCAGGAGTGCACAGAGGAGTGGTGGACATGGACGCTCCGCCTTGCAGCCAGCTGTTCTCCTTCAAATCGGAGAGTTTCAGGCGTCTCTCTGGATCCACAGTCAAAAGTCCTGAAGATAAACGCATCAAAACAGGCTTAAAAGGTACAATCACATGCCATTTATGCTCCCTAATTACTGGACAAGCATCACTACCACCACTAGAACTGCGTCACTAGCAGCACTAACCTTTAACAAGCTCTTTGGCGTCCTCTGACACACCCTTCCACGCCTCCCCGTCCAACGAGAAATCTCCCTCCTTTATCTTCTGCATGATGTCGACGGCGTACGATGAGGTCATCCCACGCTGCTCGCTCTGAAACGGCACCTGGCCCGACAGCATGGTGTACTGCAGGACGCACACAGAGACTCATTAGCGCTACTGCTGTTACTTAGCCGCGACACATGTCACATAACCAGGCTGTGCCGGCTCAATTACCAAGATGACCCCTAGACTCCAGAGGTCGCAGGACTTGTCGTATCCCGCGCTCTCAAAAAGCTCCGGAGCGGCATACTGCAGCGTGAAGCAGGGCGTCTGCAGAGGGGCGCTGCCCGCAGGACACAAGCGGGCGAAGCCGAAGTCGATGACTTTCAGCACAGAGTCCTCGCCCTCGTCGGTAAACAGCACGTTCTGAAAGGTCAACGAGAAAGGTCAAGCCATGCAGTGCGCTGCTGGGTGGTAGCACTCCCCTTACAGTGTTGCTGCAGGTTCAACCAACTCAAATTTAAGACTCTTTTCTGACCATTTTCAATAAAAATTAAGACCTGCATCAAGACAGAAATGTACAAAAGGCAACGGCATTTTTTATATGTGTATAAAGACACAACAATGTAAAACTATTGAGGAAAAAATTGCAATTCTTGTGAGATCAACTACGTACTGTGTTGTTTCTTGGTCGAAATAAAACTCTTCAGATGTTTGACCATCGTGCTTAAAATCCACTAAATCTCCGACTTCAGAGTTTTTATCTCACCAAAATGCTGGTCTTATATCAGTGCCAACAGTAGCAGTGCTGACCGTTTTCTGGGGAGCGATAGCCACACCAGGGGGTCAGAACGGTGACATGTTTGTAGTTCTTGACAGTCACTCTGTGCTGCTCAGTTCTCTATAGTGTCCACCCCCATACTGCCAACCTTTAGCACAGATTGAACGTAGCATTGTACGGTTGGCAACAAATCACCTGGAGATAAATTTACTATCTAGGTAGCTACCGAGGTATATTAGCAGCTAGTTAGCGGTAGCCTCGGCAGAGCTGAGTCACAGAACGCAATAAAGATCTCTGAGTGTGACTAAAGCCTTAGCCTGACAGAAAAGTTCCACAAGAAAAAAACAAAACAAAAAAAACATGAACGTTAAATAGTCCAGCCAAGACAAAATTTAAGACCCGTGATTAACGTATTGAAGGCCAAGGTGTATTTTTTCAGTAATGCAAGACGTTTTAAGGATACACAGACACCCTGTGCTGGAATATGAGTGAAATAAATAAACTAAACAAATAAAAACTGAAAAGCCACACCTCAGGTTTAAGGTCTCTGTGCACCACTCCAGCGTCGTGCATGAAGCTGACAGCTGAGACCAGGCTCTGCAGCAGCTGACTGGCCTCTGCCTCCCCAAACAGCTTCTTCTTCTTGATCCTCTCCAGTAACTCTCCGCCTCTCAGGAGCTCCATCACTAAATACGTGTGATACTGACAGAGCAGAAGAAAGAAAAACAAAAAAAGGTAAGTCGTTTTGTTGTACAATACAGCTGATTATCACACAATATGCAGCGCAAATTGTACAAATAATATTTTATTGAGGTTGGGCTTGTTTCTGATGCCAATTCTTTCAAAATAAAACCAAAGTAAAAAGCAACAGTTCTGGGAAGTGAATCTGCCACCTTCTTGCTGAAAAAGATATTAATTATTGACACAATTTATTTATAATTCCTAGTTAGGATTTGAAACATCTTAGGAAGTCAAAGAAGGATATGAAATCTAATTGAAATATTGCGCAGTGAAAATATGCAGCATCCAGGGTTAGAAAAAGGTAGAAGGTTCCTGAAATTAAGAAATGCTGAAAATAAAAGTGATCAAATCTAAGAATCAAATACATTTTCATGTAGATCTACGGTGTTGGTCCCTTTAAGGTAGTGACGGCCGTGCAACGTACAAGGAAGGAAAAGGGAGAGAGGAGGCTCAGCAGTTTTACTATTAGTGTGATAAAGTTCCACCCTGCAAAGTTTCCATAACATTTTTTCTTATCCTAACTTCTACACTTTTCTGTACTTTGAATCCTAGAGTCCTCAACTCTCTTAAGGCTCTTTAAAAAATACAAATACAAAAGTTTACTGCTGATATTTCTACATTTCTAGAATTGTAGAAATAGGCTTTAAAATCAATCCAGTAAAAACAGAAATAGTAAGGAAGAAGTTAGGAAAATCATCGAAAACATTCACGCCCTCTTGTGGGGAAACAAAGACGCTGCGGTTTAAAAAGGAGCAAATGCCACTTCTAAGGTGTTGGCAACCAGAGAATAGTCAAACTAAGAAAACTGATAAACTAAACAAATAAAAACTGAAAAACCACACCTCAGGTTTAAGGTCTCTGTGCACCACTCCAGCGTCGTGTTTTTGTTAGGTTTCCCGGAATTACGTGGAAATACAATAAAGTGTGTATTTATCTTCTGATAGCTTGGTGTTTGGGGTTGTTTGTACCCGTACATAGATGAATGTGAAAACAAAAAGTCTGTGGTCCAAAAGAGTTTATTGTATTTATATGTCGGTGACCAACAGAAACATCACATAACTATTAAACTTTTCTGCAGGGAAATCCAAGCGCCTGTAACTAACAAGGCACTTTTGTTCCGTTATATTTTTCGTTTCTCTTGCACCAAATAAGGTCTGTTGACTCCTGCTGAAATAATAACGTCCACTTTCATAAGAACAGAGGCATAAATTTTAAGTAACATCTAATTTCCTTGGATAAAAAGACTTTTACAGAGATAAAGAATGTGGTCTGAAAACTGTTTTTATATTCTAGTTTTTTTCTATCCTTATCTAAATCTGTAAGATTATTAAATCCCAGACTTTATAGGAACCCTGAACTTAAAAAGGCGTATTGTTTTAATTTCTCAGCTGACGGTGGTTTTTACAGATAAAGTATTTCTTGATGCCTGTCCCGTTTGATGTTTTGTCTGTCCATTGGCTGTCGACACGGTGGTTCCTCTACCTGATCAGTGAAGACGTCATAGAGCTTGACGATGTTGGGGTGAGCTTCACACTGCCTCAGGGCAGCAATCTCCCGCTGAGTATTCGCTTCCATTCTGACAAATAGGAAAACAAGACGAGTGTGAAAAATGCTTGCGTGTGAAACAGCTGAACACATCTCAAATAGCGACATACTAAGGGCGTGGCCTGTCCTCTCACCTGCGGCTGACGATCTTAACGGCGTAGTCGTGGCCGTTCTGCTTGTGTCTGCATTTCCTGCACACCGAGAAACTCCCCTCGCCCAGTGGAGGACCATGGAGATCCAGCTCATAGTGCTGGAAGAACTGGGATTCCTGAACAAACATTAGTGACGAGGACAAGCTTTTGGTATCCAGTGATCACGATGTAAGAAGGTATGTAACCAGATACTCTTGGGCACATTAAGCACAAGATTATTCATTATTTACAAATAAAAGCATAGAGCTGCTGTTTGCAGCTTTTGTAAACATTATATTGTTCACATATTTGTCAAGATTGTCACTCTTTCCTTACTGTGTAATATGAGAGATAATCTGTGCGTGTACCGTGCATGATTGACAGCTCTAAGACCTTCCTCCTGGCTCTGATTGGTTGTGTCTAACTGGGAGTAGTGCATTTCTGCAGATGGCTGTAGGACCACAGAGGGGAGGCAGGCCTAATTCAATTTTTTTCACAGATTATCTGTTTCATGTCGGGAAGTAGTGACAGTTTTACACATTATGTAAAAAAAAAAAAATTTTTTTTTTTTTATAAAAGTTACATACTGCAGCTGTCATTCAGACAATAAGTTTGTTTCTGAAAGGAAATTAGATAAAATAGTGAAAAAGCAGTGTCAAATTCAAGTTCATGTATAATTAAAGCCTATTTAAAACATACATGTTGAGAATTATTAATACCCTTCTCAATAATAAATAAATCTTTATTATTTGCATTACATCAAACATAATTAATGAGAAGCCTCAACTTTAGCTCATCTATAACATTTTCTTAATTTCTATAACCTTGATATTTTATTATTTTTATATATGAAGGCAAGAAATCAACCTGCCAAAACTGACTTATGTGGTAAAAGGTTAAATTAGAAAAGATAATTTCCACTGCAACTGATTTCTTGATAAAATATCTTTCTCTTTTGCAGAAGGCAACACCTACTTCTGCTTTAACTATTTCCAAACGTTGACCTAGTAGAGCCCCCGCCCGTACCTTTAACATTGCACTTTGCTGGACAGAAGCAGAAGCAGGGCGCTCTGCTCCAATCTGACATTCAACAAAGTCTCCCATCACGGCATTCTTGTTGAACAAAATGGAAGGAGCGATAAATGAGTAGCCCTAAAAACAGAGAAGACGAGTTAGACAATATGAGACATGAATGCGTCTGATAAAGTCTTATCTAACTTTTCAAACTTCCTTTTTCCCAGACAGCAGCTGAAGATGAGGACTGACCTGGAAAAGGCGGTCTGTGCTGGGGGGTGTACTCGCCGGGGAGTAGACGGGGTCCATTCCGGTGAACTCTTCGGCAAAGTTGCCCACATCGAGCTCACTTTTCAGCTCCGGTTTGAATGGACTTGGTACCTTCTTCTGTGCTAAGTCAGACCAGTTCAGTCCCTGTGAGGGAGCAGTGAGCAATGACATGTTTATTGACAAAATTCTCAGACCTTCTAGATCATTTCTTAAGTTTACAAAAGTTCACAATGAATTCACAGCAGTGATACAGAAGTAAGGTTTATTATACAAACTGGATGGATGGGAAGAAAAATGAGGGAATGTAAGAAAGAAGGGTAAGTAGGAAAGAAGGACCTTGAAGAAGGGATGAGCTTTGATATCCTCGGCTCCTCTGGGCCCAGAGCCAAGTCTCTTATGTGGATCCTTCACCAATAACTTCCTCAGCAGGTCCTTAGCAACCGATCCAATCATGGAGGGGAATGGTGGATCGCAGCGCAGGATACGTCTGACAGGAAAAAGGCAAACAGGTTTTAAAATGACTTCTTCCTAGATCCTACTGTGTGGTCCTCTGAAACAAGAAACAACACACTTTTCCAAACTTTTTTGCTACAGAAGCAATTTGGGTGACTTCAGAATGGAACAAGGTGATTTAATCCTTGAGCGTTCATTTAGGAGCAGCACTTACTTCGACACCTCACTCTGGGAGTTCCTTTCTCCCTCCAAGGTGAAAGGAGAAGCTCCCGTCAGCAGCTCGAACATCAGGATCCCCAGGCTCCACCAATCTACAGACTTCAGAACAGCAGAGGGAGAAAGCAAGCTTAAAAACAAGCATGGAAAGGCCCAGACTGGAGCTGAACTGGGACTGCTGCAGAAGGAATGCTTCTTGATGCTCAGTCAAGATGTCACCTTGCCGTGGCCCGTCTTCCCCCGAATGATTTCTGGAGCCATGTATTCGATGGTGCCGCAGAAAGAGTAAGTCCTTCCTTTCTGCAACAAGACGAAGCCAAAAAAGGGATTTACTTCACGCAGGAAGAGGACAGCAATCTGCCACCGTAGGTTTGGGTTACGCACGTCTTCTTCCAGAAACTCTTTGCTGAGCCCAAAGTCGGTCAACACCACGTGGCCGTCACTGTCTAGAAGGATGTTTTCCAGCTTGATGTCTCGGTACACGATCCCAAGCTGCACAAAACCACAGGGGGGAAAAAGCACTGAGATGCATTTATATTAAGTGAGTAAAAATAACATGCACAAAAAGTATTGTTTAGTAAGTAGAGATGAGAAAACTGCATTGCTAGTCCATAAACAGCCTGTTTTCGAAGTAAGAATCAGTTTTATTTACTGGGGGGAGAAAAAGGTAAAAGCAACAATCTCAACAATATCTGCGAGTTTTCAGAAATTATTCATTCTTATTTTAACATTTTTCACATTTGCGACAAAGATTTTGATAATATTCACCCCTATGTCCCTCGCTCACCTGTTGCCCTCAAGATTTCTCATAATTGTGATTTCACAATTATGAGAAAGACAAAGTCAACTGTGAAAACGGTTGTGAAAAACAGCTTTTTGGATTTCACACATCATTCTTGTGAAAGGGCCCGTGCTTTTTTTTTGACAGTATAACACAACACAATTTTGACATTTGCTGAACAACAAAAAAAAAGAAACAAAAATATAAAATCAAAGTTGAACATGCAGCTGATGTTCCCCAGAAAGACCAGCTAGCCAAAAAGAATGATACAACAGCAGTCACTGGAAAGGATCTGCATTGGTTGTAATTTTGGTTCTGTTACGGGATGTTGTAGGGAAATGTTTCTGTTTAATGTTCAGGCTGAATTTTAATTAATTACCTTCTGGATTTATTGATGCGTGCTAATGTAAACAAAGGAGTCTCAGAGGAGCAGTCAAAGCGCTGGCATTTACAGAATCATCATAAACTCTCATGAATGAGGATGAGAATGATTACCCTCCATCGTTGTTTATTAGCTGAATGTAAGTGGAGGGTTGCTATTACAGCATCAGAGAATGTGACAAATACTGCTTGATACTATTTTTACATTCAATGCACAAAGCTTTGTCATACTGCCAATAAAACAAATAAAAATAAACAAGCATAAGTATGTTTTTGGAAGATGTCAACCCTCCACAGCTCATTTTAAGCAACCAATGTAGTTTTAAATTTCACAGTGTCATTTTCCACATTCCACAAGCGTTTAGGCATCCTGTCCCAAATGGGATTTGTCTTTCTTAAAAGAAGTTACCTTTTAAGTACATACTTTGCCTAAGTTTATCAAAATCTAAATATGTGGTGCAGTAGTTGGTGCTGTTGCCCAGCAGCAAGAAGCTCCCAGGTTTGCGTCTTTGCAGAGGCTCTTTCTGCTTGTTCCACCTGTGCCTCTGTGGGTTCACGCCGGCTTCCTCCCACGCCTCAGAAACACGACTGTTCAGTTAATCGGTCTCTCTAAATTGTTGTGTGACGGCCTGGCGTGTCCCCTTGGCCACAGACTGATGGAGCATCCGCCCTCAACCCTGCGCGGTCAGTCGGGTACGGATGATAGACGGATCCATCGTGTTACTGACTGTTGCTTTCAGTTCTACAGAAAATACCGTAGCACCTTTGGTATTACTACTCAAGATTATGAAAACAATGGATTTTAATACCGGCTTGTGCTTTGTGTCGACTGTTACGTCACAGGCAAATCGACAGAGATTCCATTAGCAGAGTAGAAATACTGGAAGCAACACAGATTAGTCAGTTATTCTTAGCTTGCTGTGACTATTTTCTTCATCTTATAGCATTCAGGTATTGTAGAATGTGCTTGTGGGATGGTAAATTGCTTTATTTTGCTACTGGAATCATCCTTTTTTTTCTGATTAGCATGAATTAGCTCTTCCCTTGTATATCAAACCTGGCAATGGGGAGAAAAATGAGCGGCGGATCTAATTTGTTACAGTTCCATCAAATCCTAAAGATTGACTTTACCTCCTTGAGGGCTACGCCTTAAAAAAAAAATAGAAGTCCCTATTGCTATGCCACAAAAACCAGCAGCGATAAACTGAGGAATGCTTTTAAAAAGAAATCTGACTTCCGGCTTCCCACCAATATTTAACAATCAGTTATCAAAAGAACACGCAAGATGGTGACTAAATCCAACACTGCAGCTGCCTCCCTGGGATATGAGCACAACTAACAGCTACAGGAGTTGCGTAACGCTATTAGGTAATCACTTCCTCGAGCCAGTGTGTGTTTCACACAATGAACACCAAAGGAGACTTCTCTCCTTAAAGAATAAAGTCAACAGCTGTAGAAAAAAAAAAGCTGCAAGTCAAGCAAAGTCCAGTCAGCTCACTTATGTTGTGAGTTCAACAAAAGCGTATGTAAATCAAAGTTAACGACAAAGAGAAAGATATATAAAACAACGAGGAGTAGAGAGTGAATGTATGCATTTAACCAACTTTTGAATGTGGTGGGGGGAAATAAAGACTGACTCTGTTCCAGCGTTAAAGTCACCCACACTCACCTTGTGCAGATGCTCCAGAGCGAGAATTATTTCCCCGATATAAATCCGCACCGCTTCCTCGGAGAAGTGATCTCGCTGGTACAGGTGAGTAAACATTTCGCCACCGCTCACATAGTCTGTAGTTGCACAAAAAAACAAAAACAAATGAAGAGGGGGCTTGAAAAGGATATGGTGCAAAGAAATAAACACACTGCAAAAAATGTAAATAAAAATGTAGACAAAAAAAACAGAGTCAGAAACATAGACGAATCTGTTCAGTGTGTTTTGACAGCTGATCTTCGATTGTCTCACCCAGGATGAGGTGCAGCTTGCTCTGAGTTTGAAAGGCGTAGTGAAGGGTGACCAGGAAGGGAGACTGGCGAATGTGCTCCAGCACCTGCCGCTCGGTGCGAGTGTGTTCTGTCGTCTTCGCTTTCTGAACGATCGCTGCTTTCTTCAAAACCTGAGACAAGTAACAGAAGCAGAAGACATGTGAAAACATGAATACGGTTTGATAAAGTATTCTATTGTAGCTCTTGCTAAGGTTTTTGTTGCTCTACTGGAAGATGAGCCTCTCCCTCCGTCTCGGGTCTTTCGAAACCTCTAACTGGTTGACCTGCTTATCAAATCTAACCAGTTTTGCTGTTCCATTTGAAGAAAAGCTTCCTCACAGCATGATGCTGCCCACATCATGTAATGTCAGCCAAAAACCTTTCCCAATTCTGGCCTCATTTACCCAAGTACCTTCTTCCAGTTAGCTTGTGAAGAACTGCAAACAGAATTTCTTCTTGACACACCACACTTTTGAGTTTGTATATATATATATATATATATATGCAAAAATAGTTCATGCTTAACTTCAGTTTTACGCACTAATTTTTGTTGGTTCTTTACATAAAATTCCAACAAAATTTCATTGACTCAAACCGTATTTTCCAGCTGATCCTGCATTTCTTCTTCATGTCGCATTTTTTACTTCTAGTCTGGAAAATACAATAATTGTAACATTCGAAAATGTGGGAAAATCCTATATTTTTGTAATGTGTTAAAAGAAAACAAGATAGGCACAAACTTTTTACATCATATGAGGAATTTTACCTTCATTGCATACAGCTGGCCCTCGTCGTGGCCGGTGTTCTTCCGAACCAAAAACACCTTTCCATAAGCTAGAAAAACACAAAATTCATAGATATTTAAATTTCAGGTGGTAAAGTCAAAAAATGAAAAAGGTGAATCTTAATGGTTTTATAATGTTTTATGTCTTTGGAAAACTATGTCTTTGAAGATACATAGTCGTCAAAAATGCTCCAATCTGACAGTTTATAGTTTATTTCCTGTAGATTTTATTTTGCACTTTGATTCCACTGATTGGGGATTTGACTCCTGCTAAGATCCTTTAGTTTTAATGAAACATGACAGAAAATTTTTGGAATAAAAACAAAGAGAGATCTCCTCCTCAGAGGTAATAGTTGTTGGGATCACATGAGCACATAAATTTGAGGAAAAAACAAAAACAGCTTTAAATGGACAGATTACAAAGTGGGAACAAAATGCTCCGGAGTCGGACATGATCAGACACATGGCTGGTCTCAAAATTTTAAAACTAAAGCTAAACATATGCAAAATCCTGTAAGTACAACATAATTATTAAAGCATCTGAAGTCAGAAATAAGATCTAGCTAGCACAATTTGGTCTGATAATTTAACATTAAACTATTTTTACTGCCATCTTAACGATGTACTTCTTAGAAAAAGAAATATGTTAGCGCTGTATCTCCCAGATAATGTTGAATTATTCTTGTTCTCCATGTTGTCTTTACCTTCTGTAAAGTTGGATAAAAATTTTCTAGCACAACTTCACAGTAAGATTAGATTGTGGCTTCTTTGAGAAAACATCCCAGTCATGTCTTTCTTATAATTTGGCAACTTTGTCTGTCAAAACAAAAGGTGTGTGAATGGAGAAAACAGTTATTTAATAAAAAAAAAAAAAAGGTTAAAATGGATTAGTATTTGATTATTTTTTGGGGAAGGAGTTATTTTTACTTGTAGTTTGTGATCATTATCTTGTGGCATGATCCAATTTGGACAGATATAGTCCCGTAATATTTGAAAAACTCTCCATCAGCTGAGGGACTGCAAGAGATCCTGTGGCTGCAAAACAACCTTTAACTTACCGTAAGTGTCCTTGCTGGTCAAAATGAGACTTTTGCACTGTGTGTCTTATCTAGTGTTTAACAAATATCTCTATTTAGGTCTCATTTGAACAAAAATGTCACTTCAGAAGCTTACCTCCAGTGCCCAAAACCTTGAGAAGCTCAAAGTTCTCCATGCCAACCCTTTCAGTGTGACCTGTGAGGTTAGCTAAGAGAAAAAAGCAACAAACAAAAAAAAAATAATAAAAAAATAAAAAAGTCTTTAAATGTATTTTGAAAAGGTGAATACAAACAGTTTTCAACAAATCTGAGAGTGTAAAACAATTTATGCATCACTTTGTTCTTGAAACAGTAGCATTGCAATTCAATACTTAGGATAGCTAAGAAAAAAAACATGTTGACTGATTATTTTATGATTAGATCAGACTACTGTCTAGTTTAATACTGTGATATCAGGAGTGGGCAATGTAGACTTATAATTTTATTATATTTTGTGGTACTACTGAGATTACCAGAAATTTTTGCTAAAAATACAACTTATTACTTCTCATTTAAGTGACTGTGTGTAGTAAACAGTGACAAAAATAGTAAAAAACTAAGTGAATAAAAAACACATTTCAGTCAGTTTAGTTATTGTCTTTAACATCATTAATTTAAATTTATTAAGAAGATTGATATAAAAAAAAATCATGAAAAGAAATTTTTCATAATAAATGATCAAATAAAGGCCCACCCCTCTGTGATATATGCATGATCTGATGAGGCGTACACACTAAATAGTACCAACAACACAACACACGCATATACATAAAAAAAAAAAAAAACTTTTTTCTAGGGCTCATTTAATTTGCATAGTGCCTTTCAAGTGGAATATTCCATCTCATTGAGGTTATGTGATAGACCAATACAACAAAGTGCATAACCATGAAGTGGAAGAAACAGGACATATGATTTTAAAAATAAATCTGAAAAGTGTGGCCTGCATTTGTATTTAGAGGCATTGCATAAACCCTGAATAAAATCCAGCACAATCAAAGCTTCCAAATGTCACCTAAGAAAACCCACACAAAGTCCAGGTCTAAATTCACCTGAGAACAGGTGGAAAGACTTAAACGCCTATGTTCACAGATGCTCTTCATACAGTGGTTGATTTAACACCTTTTGGAAAAGAAAAAAAAAATTCTAATCTTTTCTCATTTTTATTAATAACATTTGGAAACACATTTATCATTTTCTTTCCACTTCACAATGTTGTGCTTATTTGATTTAATATGCCAAATAAAATCCTAATAATGTACTTACTGTCCTTTAAGGGAAACAAAATAGAGACGCTTACTATAATCTGGTGCCTTCTAATAATTTTATTCCAAGGTACAATTTTGTACAGTTTTTCTTTGTTCAAGACAAGTTACTTAGTGAAGTTTAATGATACAAACCACTTCTTAATGTGACAGGTGTTCTGAAGAAGCACATTACAAATGCAAATGTTTTTTCC
The DNA here is from genome assembly GCA_903067055.1 of Poeciliopsis paucimaculata. Classification (NCBI taxonomy): domain Eukaryota; kingdom Metazoa; phylum Chordata; class Actinopteri; order Cyprinodontiformes; family Poeciliidae; genus Poeciliopsis; species Poeciliopsis paucimaculata. The sequence continues at coordinate 25,972 of CAEGAD010037522.1, forward strand.
AAGAGAACCGTTTGTGTTTGTGGGCTTTGAAAAATAAATAACCAACGGTTTTTATTATTATCACAATCCCACAAAATATCGCAATAACAAGTCCATATCGCCCACCCCTGCTTCATAATCGTCTCTTTACCAGTTTTGATTTTAGCTTAAGCCACCGGGGTTTCTTCACTTTATGAAAAAAAAAAAAAATGTGTGAACAGTGTTGGTCCATTTCTCATACGTATATCTGACTTACCATTGGTAATTTGATGCTTGACAGTACAGGCCTTCTCATTAGATTTCCCATCGGAGTCATCACTGCTGTCAGATGCGTCCCCAGACATGATTTTTAACGGGGAAAACAGTCTGTATGAACTGATTTAATTAACCCAGATGCTAACGGAGTGCGCTACAGGCTCGGTAAGTTAAAAAAAAAAGAAAGAAAGAAAAAAGCTCTATTGTTGATGCATTGTGAGGAACGCGGGGATTATCGAAATGACAGGACAACTGTGTTTTCGAGGCAATGCAGCTGGGTTGAGGTTAATCCCCATGCGTTTGACATCCTGGTGTTTAGCATTGTTTTTTACTCATGTGATTGGCCGAAATCGGGGAGAGGGGGGACAAAAACAAGGACGTGTTGCTTCTGCGGTTCTTCAAGCTTTGTTACGGCTGCCTAATCTTCACCAACATTTAGAGGAAACAACAGCGGCGCTTTCAATTTCTGTCACTAAATACGTTTGCGCTACTTTTAATTTAACGCACTGCAGTTAGCGTTAGCCGTGCAACAGCAGTTATTATTCAAATGGTAGTTACTTTGTAATAACCGAGACCTTAGTTTTAAATTAACTACCTGGCTCGAGACATTTTTTTTGGCATTATAGCTCCAACAAGAAGGATGGGCTCCCACCCAGATGCGGGAGAAGATGTACAGATGTAAAACAGCTTCAGTAGCTAGCTGTCCGTCAAAGTTTGAACGACTAGCTAAGCTAAGTGTTTGCTAGCCTTTTCAACTGGCCTGTTCAGGTAAGTGCAGTCGGTCCGTGTCGGAAAACACCGCAGTAGCTCCCCGTCTTCTTTCCCTTCGCGCCAACTAGATACATAATTCATCCATCGTCAGTAAAAGGACGTCGCACTTTATTTCCCTTGCCGCAGCCAGTAAACTGCTAACACCAGGATGCTTTCGAGACAACCTGGGCGACGGCCGGGTCACGTGACCACTAATAGTGGGCGGAGCCGTTTTACTAGAGAAGTCAACGAAGGTATTAGCTCACTTATTATCACATAGAAATTGTAATTACCTCAATAAGGACCATTTATGCGAGTCGATGTAATCAAAACCTTGAGTTTGGAAGATCACCTTCAAGAAACAACCCAGTGTTTGTATTTCTTTTAACTAAAACTAGACTGCGGGTGAATGAAGACGTTGCGAAATAGAGTTTTGTTGCACTTTACCTGATCATTTCCAGTTCATTTTCCGCTTTCTATTTCCTGTTTGGAAATGTATGCATTTACATAAAATGGGGGAAGTAGATTAATATATGACAGCAACATTGGCATGTTTCATTAGTAACACACACACACACACACACACACATATATATATATATATATATATATATATATATAGCCACTGATATTGTGGCTTTATATCACAATATAAAGCCACAATATCACAATATAATGCCACAACAATATCAGAATGCGTTTTAAGCAGATTTACACATAAGATGATCATCAACGCTGATCATCTTATGTACATGGAAACCCCCAATTGTACATTTCTATGTATTGTAAGACATGCTTTAAACTATACCGATGTTTTTCATGTGAGATTTTTAAAAAAAAAAAGAAAAACAAACAAAAGAAAAAAAGCCACAACTGCCAGTTAACATACATTCAGATAATCTGTATTGTAGTTTACAGCTAATTTCCAATAGTTTATGTCTTTCCTGGGACTAAATACAATTGTTGCATGTGGTTTATTACAAAATAAGGACCAGACGGGTGGGGAATAAACAAACCCTGATATCTGCAGTCCACAATAACAGAAAACTGCAGAGAAATGCCCCTAGATAGAGTGACAATGCAAAGACAAAACATATGAATCCCACTCTGACACGGTGGCACAAACACACAGCGAAACTTGAGATGTTGAGGTATCCAAAGCCACACGTGGCAAACTCATCCATCGTAACATAAACATGTATTTATGCTTCAGCAGTCGAAGTCGAGCCGACTGAACCACGAAGAAACCGGTCGCTAACATCTGCTGAGCGAAGCGTTAAGAACAGATTGGGCAAACTGAAAGAACTACTTTGCCTGGTGTAATTCTCTCTTAAACTACCAGCAGGTTGTGCCAAAACTCTAAACATTCAAAACCACCAGAGGCTACAATACAGAATTAATCAATCCATGCTTTCAGTAGGTGAGTCTTTGTGATGAACCGTTTTAGTCAACGTGAAAAAAACAAACAAAAAAAAAAACATTCTAAAAGTCTACAGGGAAAAAATATCTCAAACCCGTTTAAAAAGGAAAAAAACAATTAATGATACATTAGCAAGCTATCTGAAGACCTTTGTTTTGGGTTTAGTATAACTCTGAAAAGATGAGAAACAGATGTTTGGATGAAGAAATGTGGAGAATCCTTTCATTTCCTGTTGGAATTAGAAATACTGTCTTATCAATTGCACGGCAGCAACCACGTTAAACATTTTCTTTCATTTGTCACATTTAAAAGCCCAAATGATACGAGGTTAACTAATGAGATTAAGCTATGATCCTGCAGGAAGATCAGTTCCTAAAATGTTCCCAATATGCTCAGATACGAGTCAGTGCAGCAGAAAAAAAGAAATCGTCAGACAGGAAGAGCTACAAATGTAAAGTCCAAGGTTACTTGCCAAACTGCAGTAGCTGACATTTCAATGCGTTTTAAGCAGATTTACACTTTGAATGAGGAACAGGGTTAATTCAGAGTTTCATAATGTCTGTCAAAGCACGACAAAAAGAGGAAACGGAGGAAAATAAAGCTAATAAACCAGGATTACACCACACTCTTCATGGACTTGCATGTCAAATCAATAAGAAACGTTTCAAACTTACATTTCAAGCATGAACCAGCATGAACAAAACAGCTTCTGGCGCAGATTTCCCCTTTAAACACCGAGCGTAATGTCGTACTGCATTGTGATGTTTATTGATGTTTCACAGCATCTTTACATGTGAATTTGCTTTTTTCTTTTCTTTTTAAGTTGCTGTCTTCTGGAGTGCTGAAGTTTTCCAGAGGATATTACTAGAGGCTTTTTTTTCTCCGCTTCCCAACACAATGTCAAAGTCGTGAACACGAATAAAAAAAGAAAAAAATAATAATAATACAGACAAATGTCCCAGTCAGGCTGAGGGAACTATAATCTTGAATTTAAAAGGCAAGAAAGATCAGATGTATCATTTTTAGAAGAATCTGCATTTGGTTCCACTGATGTCTTAGAACTTCTTTACATACATGGATACTGGTTCCACATCAGCGGATGGCTATCAGTCCAACATCGATGAGTTTCTGTATCTTCTGAGCGATGACCGGGTTCTTTAAGTGGCTGCGAGAAACAGAGGAAACAATAATCAGATCAAGTATTTCTGGAGGTGTGCGGGTCGTGCGAGGTTAGCCTGCAGACGTACTCGCTGAGTGCCTGCGGATCCTTCTGCATTTGTTCGAGGATCATGCGCATGGCTGGGTCGGACATGATCTGCTGGACCTCCGGGTCGGCCATGGCTCTTTTCTTCACCTCCTCTGGGCTGTCGTTCCTCATGGTTTGGCTGACCATGCAGCGCTGCATGCCTTCCGTGGCTTCCTGCGCGTCAACAGAGCAGGGGACGGTCAACGGGATTCTCCCTGACTTATTATGAACAGACATGAACTTATTTTATACAGCAAATGGTACAAATTCCAACAAACCCTGTAGTGAATATTGTGTTATATATGAACCCAGTCATTGCAGTTTAGTTATAAATATTCAGTCTGATCAAGTTTGAACATTTGTAGATTAATTTATTTGCTTTATAAATAAAGCAAATTAACAGATACATGTTCACATGTATCTGGGGTCTTTATAAAAACAAATATCTCTATCACATCACTTAAAAAAATGAAACTTTTTCTGAAACCACAGAATTGGTTTCAGAAAAGTTTTCATCCACATAAACTTGCATAAATCTGCCCCTGACTGTTGTTTTAAAGATGCCAAACCCGTAGGGGGCAGTGGAGCGCAAAGCATAAAACCATCAGCCATGACTTACTGTTAGGAATTAAATATGGAACCAGGAGGTTTATTTGTGTGGACAGTTATATAGAACTTATTTTAGATGGTGTATTACAATATTAAGGTAAGAAAACATAAGATTGGGAACTGTGTCAAAGCAAGTACGTGGATATTTTGGCACATTATTTGTTACAGGCAGTAATGTGCAAAACCCCAATTCTTCGTTTTCCTATGGACACACGCAACACAAATATGAAGTTCTCTCAAATATCACTTTGGTAGAATTTTTTTTATAAATAATCGTTTCTTGTGGTATAAAACTGAGTAATAGCTACAACAACGCATCGGTAGTAAGCTAACAGAGGTATATTACTGGGAGGAGAAATAATATGGAGCAATATAATCTGGGAAGCAATGTGGAGCTTGAGGAGGAATATTTTGACTTCAAATTGTTTCAATAATCCTTCGGAACGGTATCAGCAATGTTGGATATAATTATTCTCTAACATCAGACATAGTGTTTAAAAACACCTGAATACTCCAAACTTCACTTTAACCGATGTTCATACACTTGGTGTTTTTAAGAAACCACTTTAATCACTTACAACTTTTATGGTGTATGGAAAATACCTTTGAGGATGAATCCAGCTCCAATGCCTTCTGGTACGCATCCATAGCTTTGGAAAAATCTTTCATGGCCTCCAATGCAGCTCCCTTACGTGTGTAGCCTTTAACTATGAGCAAATTCATTTTAGTAGTTAGAAAAATCCCTGCTTACACTTTACAGACATTATTTTTAGCTCATCACTCAAAATACTTACTGAAGCTGGGCTCAAGATTGATGCATTCTTCACAATCCTGATAGGGGCAAAAAAAATAAAATAAATCTAATGTAAGCTCAGAGTGGAATAAACCAAATTGTGTTCAGATGTGCATTTAGCAAAGTGGCGTACCTTTAGGGCGAGCTGGAACTCCAGCAGCTTTGTGTAGCAGGCAGCTCTGTTACTGTACAGTTTGGCATCATTGGGGTTTCTCTTAATGGCCTCAGTGTAATGTTTCATGGCTAAGGGGTAGTCTCCTGATGGAAAGGAAACAAACGGCATCAGCTTTAGCCAGCATTGTAGCTCCCTAATCAAGAAAACGTACACAAACAGGGTTCTGTGGGTTTCACAAGCTCAAAATTAAGACCGTTATAAATTACATTTAAGACTTGTATCATAGCAGAAATGTGCAAAAGAGCCCACATAGTGCCAAGTGTGCTAACTAGCAAGGGTATATTAGCAGCTAGCTACCAGCAGTCTCAAGCGACTCAAACGTTTTTCCCTGACTGAAAAGTCCCATGAGAAAAAAAAAAACTACATGGAATGTATGAGACTGAATAGTTCTGCCACCACAACAGATTTAAAGCCAACTTATATTCTTTTTAAATTAACTTAAGACATTTTAAGACCTTCATTTTAGATATATGAATTTAAAGACTTTTTAAGCATGCTCAGACATCCTGATGCAGACCATTTTACAAACCTTTCTGGAAAGCATCATTGCCCTTGTTCTTCTCTTCCAGCGCCAGTTCTGGGTTAATATAGGCTAGTTTTTCTTGCTCCTTTAAAATCTTCTCTGCCTGCATTAAGTGAAGTGAAAGTAAGTGAAATTTTAAGGCAGTGCTTACTAAAAATTGACCACTTCTCCTATGGTTAATTTTGATTTTTAAAGCTTCCCACAATCTACTGCACCTGTTGACATTTCTTCAACACATCAGGAGTCCGGTGCTCAGTCAAACTCTTGTTAAAGTATTGGATAGCTTCTTTGTATTTCTCTTGTTTAAAGTACGAGTTGCCGATTCGAGCCAGGGCCCTGCAAACAGAAGGAAGGATGTGAACTGATGGATCAGACATCTCAGAAAACTACAAGTGCATCCCAAAGTTAAAATATTGTGAAAAGATTTAATATTTGGTCACTGGTTTCAGAGAGTAAAATCCATCCCACATAGCTTCATTACACAGAGTGAAATATTTCACCGTTATGGTTTACAGTTAATAAAATCTCAAAATTCAGTGTTAAAGGAAATTCAGTGCCACATCCTAATGAGCCAATTATGATGCATGGTTCCTACCAAACTTCATCCTTCCACTCAACTTTCTATCACTATCCAGCACTCTGAACAGTAGTTACCTTTTGTGCATTTGACTGGACAGATGTCTCCAGTCCAGCTGGCAAGAGTTACTTGATTCTTGCTAGCTAGCTGTCCAGTCAGGTATCTTTATAGACCATTTAGAGGCACAGGAAACCTTTGCTGGTGTTTTCAGATAATGAACTCACTAGGGTGTGTCAACATGAGGCCACTATATTATTTTTTTACAAAATTTATTCAAACCTGCAGACACGCTAATTTTCTTTTTTTATCTTTAAGTCATAATGAGCAAAATTTCTAAAATTAAAGCAAGTTTTAGAAAGTATGATTTTCCCTTTCTGAATTGTACAACAAAAAGAATTAATTTTTTTTCCCCACAATATTAATTTTCTTTTAAATGAACTCAGGTAAAAAATAAAAAATAAACTAATGAAATGCATTGAAATTTGTTGTTGAAATGTAACGTGACAAATTTAAAAGTCTATACTTATGCAAGACATTGATGAAGTTCATCTTAGCCAAGCATTTCTATTAAGAGTTTGATGCAGTTATTTTTTTCATGTTTGGACCGTCGATGCACCAAGATGCTCTTTACCTTCTAGAATAAAAAAACGAAGAACTTACTTTGCTATTTGTCTGTAATCTTCTCTGTTTTCTCGGCCGACGTCGATGGCCTTCTCACACAGCTCTCTACACTTTTCAAACTCTCCCTTCTCAAAATAGACAGCTGGGAAGAAAATGTTTGAGACAAACTTTGAAAAAAAGAAAAAAAAAACATCCAAAGGTAGACGAATCAATTAATTTTAAATTACTGTTAAGCTTGCATCAGGAAACAGACATTTTTAAATAGTTTGGTCAAAATGTGAGGACATTAAGAATCAATATGCCTGAGTGTACAAACCTGCTTGATTAGATATATATGTCATGTTGGTCGGGTCGTGCTGAAGTGCCTGATCATAATGTTTCAGTGCCTTTTCAAAGTCTTTATTCTTGTATGCCGCATTCCCCAGTTCCTTTTCCTTCAAAGCCTGGAAAGCAGGAGAATAACAAACATCACAACCGAGAATCATCAGGAGGAAAAAAGGAAGATGAGCCAAAAAGATGGCTCATTTACCATCTTTTTGTTTTCAGGGAGATCTTCCTCCTTGGGAGGAGGTGCTGGGGCCTCTTTGGGTTTGGGAGGAGAGGGGACGGGTTCCTCTTCCTCCTCCATCTCTGATAGGTTCAACCCCAGGAGCACAGAGAGAGTCGTCATTACTCTTGGATCCTGCAGCTTCCTGCAAAAGCATTGAGAAACAGATTTATGTGATTTCCTAAATTTACACAGTGCTGGACTGCCTTTCAGACAAAGAGTGAATATTTCCTGAGATCGGCAAGGCTTTTTGTTTAAAGTTACGTACGTGCCAAGCTCCGACGGTTTGTTCCTGAGCTGCTCCAGCAGTTCTCTGTAGCTGGGATCCGTTAGAAGCTCACGGGTCCGAGGATCGTTCTCAAGCTTCTGGTACAGGTTGGGCATGGCAAAGGGGTTCATCATTGATTTCTCTGGTGAAGGACAAGATTACTTTATGAGAGACAACATATAAGGAATCCTCCACAGACGGTAAAGAGTTAAGCTCGTTAGCTGGATCCGCTACATCAGCATTTATAATGACCATTTTGAGAATTACTTTTTAAAATAAGACACATTATGCAAATGTATCAATCGTTAATGGGGATTTTTAAGACAAGGTATGAAAACAGACATTTAACGAAAACTGAAGCATTATTGTACTGTGAAGAGATTTGTGGCTGATTGAGAACAAAGATGGGTTTGTACAGAAAAAGGCATAATGAGGAAGGTTTCTGTTAGACAAATTTATCACATTAAGAGAGCAGCTGTTACAATGCCCTTACAAAGCAGCAAATGGTTATTTGAAGCTGCTGGTGCCTCTGGAACCTCAAGGTGGAGGATCCTCCAGAGGTTGGCGGTGCATGAACCTACTATTGGGCCCCCTAACCAGAACTCACAAGCAGAAACGGTCGCAGTGGGCCCAGCCATACATTAAGATTAATTTTCAAACAGACTTGTTCACTGAAGACTGCTGTGCAACACTGATGATCCAGATGGATGCAGTAGTGGATTGGTGGTGGATGGCCACCACATCCCAACATGGCCCTGAAGGTGTGAAAATGACCTCGGCAAAGCATATGGACTTTCTGACTAGTCACTTTCTTTCATGACTCAAAAAGAAGAGCTGGAGCTTCAGTAGCAAAATCATCTTCATGCATGACAATGCACTCTCTCATGTTTATACTGACCATCGTTTGCATTGACCATTTTTAAAAAATCTGAGAAAATATCACTTGCATAATAATTTGGAACAGGTGTATATCAGTGAATCTTCTTGTATAACCGAACTAAAACGACGTGCTTTTGTACCCGCAAGCCGAGCTTCAATATTCTGCAAACCCTCCTTCAGCTGCTGGTTGTTGGGCTCTTTGCGGAGCCCCTCATGGTACGTCACTCTGGCCTCCTCTAGCCGGCCGAGAAACTCCAGAGCGGCAGCTTTGCGGGAGTATCCCTGCAGGAAAAGTTGGAAGGTTTGAAATCTATTTTTTCTCCTTCCGATTCCTCAAATCGTAGCAAGACACGAGAACCTCACCTTGCCCCAGTCGGGCTTGATCTTGATGGTCTGAACGGCGTCCTGGAGAGCGTTCTCATAGTTGCCCTTTTTGGCGAAGGCAGCAGAGCGGTTGCTGAACAGCACATGGTTTGATGGATCCAGAGCCAAGGCCTCGGTGTAGCAACGGACAGCTTCGTCGATGTTTCCCGCACTCAGCGCCTTGTTGCCCTGGTCTTTCAATGCTGACACCTAGAATTCACACGTTTACTAAATGTTAGCACATACAGAAAGCCCAGTAGAAGCAAAATGCACCCTTTGACAGCTGCTACTGACAGATCTGAGAAAGAACAGCTGTTTGTGCTGAGTTGCTGCTACAGAAATGTACTCATTGTGCTTAATACACAATCTACAGGAGAAGAACAATAATAATAAAGGAGATTGCAACAAGACGTTAATGCAATTTGGAGGGAATATAAATGTGATAACATTAATGCTTAAAAACTGCATTTAGACATCTTTAAAAAGAACTGGCATTCATTATAAAGATTTGATGGATTAGTTTAAATTTTTAACCAACAACATATCCCGTCTTAACAGTAATAACACTAAAGAACACGAGAAAGTGATAAAGTAGTATTTATCCACACGACTTCGACCAGAGCAGTCCAGCTCCAGACCCTCTGAGGCCTGATTTTCATCAATATCATCTTAAACTCACTAAAGCATCTAAATCTTCAAAATAATTCATAAACATCACTGTTTTTTATCCCCCCCAAGCATCGTCTGAACAATAGTTTCCTGAGCTTTGTGTTGATGCTTTAATTGTTCTGAGCACAAAAAAAAAATCTTGAAAAAGGACAGAACTGAAGTTTGTTTGTTTTTGGAAATATCTTCAAATGAATCCATCCATAAAACGCTAATGTAAAGTGCTTACTACTTTTTTTTATTGTTTAAAAAAAGATGCCAATATAAACCATTCCAAGTCGTAAGCAGATACTTTCAGTGAGTCTGTGGTTGTAACTATACTGGCCATCAACTTGAATATTTCTTCAATGTTAGCAGCATAACCGTGGCAATACTCTGAACAATAATGGTAAAGTAAAGGTATTAAAACCCAACCACGGGTTTTTCCAAGTACCTACAGTTGAAAGAACCATTGCACTAAAAGGACAACTTTTATTTTCTTCAAATTCAGAAGTTTGCATCCACTATGTTTGTATACTATTGTACTATTATGATAATAATCGCACAAAGCAAAAGAAATCAGCAGGGCTGTCAGTAGAACCATCCACAAGTCTGGGTCACAATTTCAATACACCTCAAGGTGCCATGTTAATCTATTCAAACATTTATGTGCAAGTACAACAGAATGTCCAGCCCTCATACTGGAAGGAGATGAGTTCAATGTCCTAAAGGTCTTTTGGTGAGAAATGTGTGAATCGACCTCAGAACAAAAGCAAATGACTGCATGAAGACGTTAGCTGAAGCCAGCAAGAGATAATGAAACAAGTCCTGTGGGCTGAAAGGCCACTTAGCCGAGAAGAAGATATTATTACAAGAGCAACATTAAGAAATTACAGTTGGCAAATGCACTAAAGAACAAATGCCTTAGTGTTGGGAGACATGCTCTGCTGTCTGATGATAATAACATTTAAGTGTTTGGCCGTAATGTCCTTTGTTAGATTGGACAGGAAACAGGGAAAGCTATGAACAGTAGCATCATGTTGTAAAGGTGATGTGATGTACACAGATAGAGTGTATCAAGAAGAAAGATCATTATTTGTAAATATTGGGACATTTAAAATCGTTCGTGTCTTTCAGCTTTGTTTCTAGCCACACTTGTTTTATATTTAAAAAAAAAACAAAAAACTCCCCAAAAAAACAGTTACAACTGGCTAGATCTGGTGTTCAGGCAAAGAAACAACTTAGTATCTTAATGTCTTTACTAAAACATTATAATGCCCATCTAATATAAGCATCATGAAATATATTTCTGACATAGAAGGCTTGAATGCCTGGAACCTATAATTACAAGTCCAAAAACCACAACCCAGGCAGTTCTTGCACACATAATACTATGATCACATTAAATTTGCAATGTATTGTGAAAGACAAGAGGACAAAGCTCTGATCCCAGCCTCAGAAAATCTGTAGGCTGAGTTGAAAATATTTGTGCAAGCAAGGCACCCAAATGTCAGATGTTAAAATAGAAATGGACAAAAACTACAGACAAAAATTACTGTGAGAAGTCTGTGGGATGGTATCCAAAATGTTGCCCTAACTGATGTAAAACAAAGAAGAAAAAAAAACAATTAAAGAAAATTTAGACTGAATTACTGTGAGAAAAAAAGAATAGGTATTTTATAAGATGTTTATAAAGCTCAACTGTACTTCACCATGTGTATTCTATTTCTGTAAATGTAAAGTTATCTATTAAAAAAAAAACTATAATATTTTATCTTAATTTCCTAAACTACTTAGTTTAAAAATACAAGCAAAATGCATGTTATGGCCTAAAGTACAACACAAATATTTCAAGTATATTTGAAATATTTGTGTTCGCACTTCTGTGCGTGCAGTGCGACTGTCTCAAGCTGTGTGTACACAATCTTCCGTTATATACAGCGAACAGTAATTACAAAGCAACTCAATACTTTACTAACTATGGAGTCCGTTCAAAACACGAACCATCATCTGAAAACCTTTCCGTTGAAAACTGGAAAGTTCGAGAGGTCACGACAGTCTCCGTCGGCGTGCGGCTGTAGCCATGACAGCGGCGCCGTGTGCGTCTAGAATGATCCTCCGGTCTGAGTGTGCGCTCGTGCTGAAGCAAGTCCCAAAAAAAAAAAAAAAAACCGCTACAGCACGTGCCGCAAGAGAAAGTTTAAACTGACAGCGCCACTCTTCCTCAATAAACAAATGAATGAAACGAGTCCAATAAAATCCATATGGTTCAATGAACTAAAGCCCTCGCGGTGTGAGCTCCATTAGCTATCGCGTAAAGGTTAGCTAACTCTAGTTTCACTGAGACGTTTTACCGTCAAGGATATTGAAGTAATTGAAGCGCTACGTTGAAACGATAAAGTAATAGCCCTGAAACCAGAAGCGGTTTTATTGGGACATCCTGCTATACTGCGAACTAATGTAACGAGCTAGCTTAACGTTTAGCCAAGACTGATTTATCTCTCCGGGGTTAGCTGCAAACAGAAGGCTGATGGGTTTTTGGTTAACTTATCAGCCTTCTGTTTGTATTTACCAATTGTAAATACATGATGTAATTTCACTGTTAGCAGTTTCCAACATATTTCGTATTTCCTAACGGCTTAGAAAATCCCACTCTCTAATCTAAATGGCTGCAGTGAATGACGCTAAGCTAACAAGCTAAGAAACACTGAAATCTCTCAACGCTAAAGCTAACTGACGACGCTAATTTACAATATTTTGTTGGTAAATATTGCGGATTCAGCTTAGACGAAATGCGCGAAAAGACTTGGTTTAAACACCGAAGTTAATAATAGACAAGGAAATAAGTTTAGGGACACTTACTTTCTCCATGGTGCACGCATGCGATTCTTTCCAGAAACTACTTCGGACCAGCGCCTCCCCCTGACAATGTGTGCAAGTTGCCAGTTTGTGATGTTGAAAATCTGCATTCAGTGCGTGGGGCAGAGCCACAGCACCAATATATATATACTCTACCGTCTGAAACTTCCGGAATAAAGGGGGGGGGGAACTATACTTAAAGCTCAAGATATGTTTTTTTTTCTCCAGATTCTCCATGTTGTGTAATTCATTACATGTCATAATATTGCAGATCAACAAACCTTCGTAGAAACTTACATACTAAAAAATAAACCCAAACCAGTGATTTTGTGGTTTTGTGTATCAAACTTGTACACATTAATAAAATAATAACTAATGTTAGTTTTTTTTACAATTGGAAAAATGTAAAAAAATAAATACAATTACATATATATATATATATATATATATATATATATTATAATAAAAAATTCCCTTCTCACCCACCGCGGGTGGTTGTTATCCTCTACCAGAGGCCTGGGAGCTTGAGGGTTCTGCGCAGTATCTTGGCTGTGCCTAGGACTGCACATTTCTGGACT
>CAEGAD010037526.1:0-56130 GCA_903067055.1 Poeciliopsis paucimaculata
CAAGATGACAATGCCAGGATTCATCGGGCTCAAATTGTGAAAGAGTGGTTCAGGGAGCATGAGACATCTTTTTCACACATGGATTGGGATTCTCAATGGGAATCCCAAAGATTCCCATTGAGAATCTTTGGGATGTGCTGGAGAAGGCTTTGCGCAGGGGTCGGACTCTCCCATCATCAATACAAGATCTTGGTGAAGAATTAATGCAACACTGGATGGAAATAAATCTTGTGACACTGCAGAAGCTTATTGAAACAATGCCACAGCGAATGCGGGCTGTAATCAAAGCTAAAGGCGGTCCAACAAAATATTAGAGAGTGTGACCATTTTCTGGTGGCAACTTTTATTTTGGCCAGGCAGTGTATGTTTTCAACAGATATTTTATCCAATAGCTTTATAGTTCTCCTTTAGTGTGGTTATTATTTATTACCGATGAATTGGCTTGACTTTACTGACCGTGTATCTAAGTCGTAATCCACATTTTTCTTCAGTTAAGTAAAATAAGATGCTTGTAACGAGTAAACCTGATTATCATTACTATTATTAGTTGGCCTAAGATGTAGGTGAATCGTACAATTGGTAAACAAAGCCATAAAAAGCTTAAGTTGAACCATTTGTTCTCAAATTGCACACGACTCCACGCTGCATTACTAAAGTCAAATATAAACACACCGCACAGACACACACTCCCAAACTCCTGTGACCCAAATTAATCATCTCACTGCACCACACACACACTTTCACACAGCAGTCCAGCTCTCCAGGGATTAACACTTCAACATACTGAGTCGTGGGATTTTCCCACACCGCCTCGCAGGCCACGCTGCACTCTCTGTCAGTCAGGCTGCGCTGTGTTACCGGCCCACCGCCAGCTGCAAACACACACACACTCACCCCCACACTCCCCAGCTCCAGTCGAGATGTGCCAAAAAGAAAAGAAAAAAAAGATGGAGAAGCTGCGGTATGTCAGAGCGCTGGATAAAAGCAGAAAGGGAGAGAGGGTTGAAAGGTCTACATCTCTGTTTTATTTTTATTTTGAAACCTTGTTCTACAGACACAGACTACAAAGCATCAGGATTTATGAGACATGGTCTGAACAGAATAGACACACACACACACACACACAGAGTGTGTTACCGCCAGTTGTGATTAGCTGGTGGAGTAATAAACATTTCATTAGGGTCAATTAAATACAGACCTGTATCTGTGTGTGTGCCACCAAAGAGCTTCCATCCAGCAGGCTTTCATGTTTTGCGAACAACCGCAGTAAAAAAAAAAAAGCCCAGCACTTAAAAAGAAATATTAAATTCACAAGCCGATAATGGGAACAAAAAGAATTTGCTCCCCGACATGTTTAGTTCGTTTTCATTGCACGTAAATATTTCATAAGCAAGAAATAATATGAGTCAAACATAGCCAGAGTAAATACAGAAAGACGTTTTGTGGTTCTATGAGGCTCAGATATGAATCCAAACCAACCTGGTCTCTGAACGATACTGTGATAAAATGACGTCGCAGTTTTTCTATCCTTGAAAACATAAAATAAACACGAGTTTTCAAGAGTTGACTTTACATCTTGCTGACAGTTAACAAGTATGTTTTTTTTTGTTGTCAATTTTACAGTTATTTGTATTGCCAGGGCTGACACATATTGCTGCTCTGGTGGTCATACTGGCCAGTCCTCATATACGTCCATTTTCTTCTTTCCTCTCCGTCTGATCTGTGCTTCTATGCCCTGTGACCTTCAACATTTTGGACAAGGTCATTAGAGTCCAGTGTGGACGTCTCAGTTCATGGAAAATACCAGCCACTCCAAACAATCCTCTGCAATGTGAATACTGCACACACCGATATCGCCCTGACAGCATATTTCCGACATACACGACTCTCCAATTTTAGCTTTTGCCTCAGCAGCGGTTTCACTTTAAATGACTCTGAAAATCTGAAACATTTATGAGTGCCAATAAAAAAAGAACAGAAGTTTTTTTTTTTTTTATTCAGGCAGCTTGCCATCTCCCTGAAAACATCACCAACATGCAGAGTTCGACCCTCTTAACACTTGAAATGCTAACCACTGCGTACGAGCAAACATGCCACCATGTTGCGTGTGTTTTGATGTGTAATGCACCTCTACCTACGACCCATTCCTTTCAGAATGAAACATTTCAGCTGCAGACACTCCTCAGTTTTTCCCCCTCCTGCTTGCGCTCCTCTGGATTTCTGATGATCTCTCTCTCTCCCCTTTTTTCTCCCTCTCCTAATCTCTTTCTTCCACTCCCTTTCTCTCCCCCCACGTCTCCCACTGACAGTAGTGGTGAGGCTGCTGACAGTCCGATGCAGAGGGAGGAGGTTTTTACAGGGTCTGTCTGTCCTGGGGCCAATAGGATCCAGATGTGGCCCCTCGCTCACTGGAGACAGGCCTCCATTTATGGTGAAGATAACGTGCGAGATAGAGGTTTCCTTCGTTTCAATGTCTTCTTAAGGCACGGAGAACGAGCAATACGGTCACAGGCTGGAGAAGTGAGGCTCCCATGTTTCCTTCTGTAGTGCCCTGTAGCAAAGCACCGTCTGGGTTAAGCCTTTCCCATCGTGTTCGGGATTAGATTTCGTTAGACTCTTAATAGAACGCGGTTGAAATGAGCTGAGAACAAATGAAGTTAGAGGAATGTTTTTATGAGGTTTAACCTTGCTAAGGTTTTACTGGGGTCAGAATCGTCATGGTGATTGTTGGCGTAATAATCTTGCTGCGTCAAATCAGGCTTTTCTCTTCAGGCTTTGTGTGTTTTGATGGTCCAAACATTACGGTTGCACAATATTAGGCAAAAAAACGGTGTGGTGATAATATCGTTACATAACGCAAAGAGGATATTATTTGCAGTTAATCCACTTTTTCCGCTTTTCCATCGTCCCCAGTGTCTCCATCACTCTCCCTGAGCCTTTAAAATCTTTGTCACCAAGATCTAGATCAGGTGTTTGGATAAAAGCGGAGAAAGTTGAAACAAACAGTTGAATAAGCCACGGCGAGACAGGATTTCAAAGCAAGGCAACTAAAATACACTGGAAAAAACTGAATTGATCCAACTTTTATGGGCTTCTTCAATTGGTAACAAGTAACTAAATTAAGTTAATCTAAATTCATTTATTGTCTTTACAGAAACTGAAGGGGCTTTGGCCAACCAGCTTAGCAACCTCGTCGCTAGGGCGAGGCGACATCAATATTTGTCGCGACAGACATGTTATCAATATCAATAGTCACAATCTTTGTTAACGTGACATAAATAGGTTATAATGATTCTCATTCAGTCAGGACTGACAATAGCCACATGCATTGCAGGTAGATTGTAGTAAAGCATTGATTAATGCCTGGTTTTAAAATTAGTTAACTGGACTTGTATCAGTTTCATGTTGCCTGGCGTTACTTCTGCACTTGAAGGAGACTCGATGCGGATGTCCGCCGGACTCAAAAGGTTCAATTTTATGTCCGTGGTCGGGAACTCGGTGACGCACAAACAGGAAACAGTTTGGCAACGAGCACTTTTTTAAAATCCAGAATCATCAGAAACTGCAAAAAGAGAACTGATGAATCATGAAAGCAGCCCAAGATGTTGTATTTTGTAGTTTTTGAAACTGTCACAACAGAAGACGTATGTTATATTAATATTATTTTTGACTCATCTTTCAGCCATCCTTCAAGGAAGTTGCCTAAACCAGTGAAAAGTGAACCACAGAGCAGACCAGGATTTATTGAGCTTATAGGTGATAAATGAATGACGCCGTTATTTTTCATAAGATCCATTACCTGCTGGCTGCCTGCTCATCCCTTCAGTGGTTTTCTTAACATGGGCCGGTTTGCTGCATAATTTACGACGAGCTTAAGCCTCGGAGAGGCTCGGTTGAACTGTGGACAAGTGAAATGTAAGTAGCTGAGAGAGGAACTGCATACACATGTGCATGCCAGGGCAAACAATGCACGAAAACAAAGGGGGGGGGGGGGGGAGTCATATTTCATATTATTTTCTTCATATTGTGGACAAATCTGATCCAGAGTTTCTTAATGTTTCACCAACTAAAAGTTACGACTTTTTAATACCCTCTTTAAAGCCGTTATGAATGAAATCTAAGACTTGTATCACTACAGAAGTGTACAAAAGAAAAGAGAATATTTTATACTGTAGTAGTGCCAAGGTTTTTTGTACAAAATTCACATAGCACTGTACAGGTTAGCAACAGAAGTGAGCAAACAATAAATTACACTTCTGGATGAAAAAAGCTAGCTAGCAAGGGTATATTAGCAGCCTGTTAGCGGTAGCCTGAATCGCCACTTTATGTGTGACTCACTTTTGCCTGACAGAAAAGTAGCAGGAGAAATACAATACATAGAATATACAAAACAGTCATGTTATGACAAAATTAAAACATAATTAAAGCATAGATAAGGCCAACTTACATGTTTTGTAATGATATTTAAGACATTTTAATGCCTTAATTTTAGATACATGAATTTCAGACTTTTTAAGGATGAGCAGATAATTTTTCCTCTGTTTCAGGCTAAACAACAAAGATTAGTCAAGTGTAATCATGAAACTCGCACCACTGATTTATAAAACCCATCTCAAATTCTAAAATTTTAATAATCCGTAATCCAATCCAAACTGAGCAGATTGCATTCTTGTTGTATCTTCTCAACTCAAGACAAGGATTTTTCAGCAATTTTTCTTTTTATTTTGTCCCAGTGAAGGTAGTTAAACAGAACCACTAAAAGTGAAACCCGCTCAGCAGTTCATCGGGTTGCAAACAAACCAGATGGGTATGTAAAATTATGAGCGAAAAGAACAAGCATTAAAGTCTCTTAATGCCAGTTAAGCAATGTAACATTGGTGTGTTTTAGCCCCACTCTTTGTCTTTTATCACCTTTGAACCCAAAGAGGCGATGAACGTTCTGCAGGGAATCTGCAGGGCTTACGTAGATGTTCAGCGTTAGTACTGGTGGACCGCTTATGTGTACATGCTGGTGCTTTGTGTACATGTAGGAAAGACTGGTAACAACCCCGGGCGTTTCCTGTCTCTTGTCTTTTTTTTCTCTCGCTCTCTCTCCTGTACTGCTGCGCTCTTAAATTGACTTCATTAACTCGGTTCGGTAAGGCCAGAAAAGTTCACTGCTGCTCTTTCTGTCCTCAACGGCGGCGCGATCGCACGACTGTTTGCAAAACATACCGGCTACATTTTTGCTCATTAGGGTTGTTTAGGATGTGTTGAAAGTTGGCTTTCATTGTTTACTCTGCAAAAAAACAACTTTTATTTAACTTTTAAACTTGACACAGCAAACAAGGCTACTGCAACATTAAAGGGTCAGTCTTGTGTGTTTTACATTGTGCCATTTTATAGCACAATCAAGTAACTACGTTACCTTCAGTTGTAATAAAATTGCAGTTTATATCCAATATGACTTAAAAGAAATTTTACTTCATAATTTAACATCTTCAAAAGCTCCCACTTCTAAAACTCCTCCTTCAGGAAGTCATCGCATCATGGTTCCTCTATTAACCCTTTGGCAACTTTCTACCAGCGTTTCACTGAGAAGTAGCTCGTATAATGAGTTTAGCAGACTTGAATTTCCACCAGGTGTTGCTAATTGATTCTGGCTAGTCTGAAGGAGCCGAGTAGGGGAAGGCAGAAATTCGGAAGCTTGGAAACTGCAGCTGAGGTGAGAAGCTTCATCCTTGAAGGCGGAGCTAGGTCCAAACAGGCGTTTTGCACAGCGGAATGGTTGCCATGGCAATGAAAGGATCTCTCATGAAAGAGTCAACGCGACACGATGTAACATTATGACATGATGTACATGTTTACATTTGCTTTATAAGTGCAACATGTTTATAGCCCATCATTGGGTCTTACTGGTTCTGGTTTGGTTGTCTCCACTGTGTGCAGCTTCAGTGAAGTCAGTGAGCGTCAGCCGGTCCTGACGCGTTGTTTTGCTGCTCAATGGAGCCGTTTTACCCACCAGTCAGGGCAGGAAACAGTGGGGAAGTTGAATTAGTGCTCTGTATGAACTGTGGATTTAGGAAAACTAATTCAATAAAAGGCATTTCCTGTCTTATCTGTCTGGTGGTGGTGGTCGGGGGTAGAGGGGGATATCTGCAGGAGGTGAAGCCACATAAAGCGAGACACTTGACATCCTGTAAAACTGCACAGTTTCCTTTTTATCTCTAAAAATTAGAACTGCGAGGCTGTTCAGCTTTCTCAGTTCCCTTATTCCTAGTAGTAGGTTGTGGTTTTCATCTCTTTCCTTTGTTTATTTTGGTAAACCCTCACCGCTACCGCTCAGCAACAATGATAGACCCTTAGTACACACAACACACATGGAGCAGGAGAGATGATCTGGTGATTGGGTTTTAAACTCTACCAGGTCGCACTGACGACACTCTTTAGTGCAGAAGTTGTTGCTGAATGACGACTCCTCAAACGTTGCCGTTTTCAGCATCTGTGAGGTTTTTAAAATGAAGTTTGAGGGAAAGCAATAAGTGTACAAAAAAAAGATGATCCATTTTCTACAGGAAGATGTCGGCTCTTCACAGGAACCTGAACCAGGAATCCTTTCAAAGATTCCAGTTCTGACGGTGTGGAAGAGACCGCTGCCTTTTCGTAATTTTATAGTTGAGATAAAGACTCACGGACTTCTACTATGAGAACATATATATAATAAATTGTAGCGATCTTGTGAATAGCTCATGTTCAAAACCAAAAGAATCCCAAAAAACAAAATGTATTTCAAAGCTGTGTAACAGTGACTGCTCTCTCTGAGAAAAGATGTACCGTTACCATTTATAGATATTAAATGACTTGGCATGACAAAAAGGCTTTTTAAGATTTCTATATAGTCAAAGTAAATGCATTAATGATTCCATAATTTAACAGATCAGCAAATGAGAAACTTGTTACTTCAAACAATAAGTAAAACGCCACTGTTTTTTTTCTTTTAATGCATCCTGTAGGTAAAAAAGTGTGGTGAAATAGTCTGTCATAAGGAAGTAAATAGTTCAACTTTAAATTTATCTTAAAAGTATTTTATTGTTATTAAAGAACAGTCAGAATCAGATTAAGTTGGAATCTGATTCTGGTTTAGAGCTTTGCAAAAATTGGTGTCAAAATCTTTGGTACATTTTTAACAATGTAGAAAGAGCTGAATCCAAGATGGCCACAAAAAAAGAAGCACCTCCAGGGCTTCTTTAGTGTAAAAATAAGTTCAATCAGAAAGCGAGTAGCTCCTGCCTGTACTTGCTAACCACGGCAGAACGGCCATGTCGAGATGGTGAGGTAACAGCGTCACATCAAGACAATCTCAACACGCTAAACAAGCAGGGAGATAAGAGAGAGGCTGAAGACAACATCTCTGTGCTTCTGATTAGACTTGGACTTCTGATAGCACCGCTTCCTCAGCCTGTTATGTCCTTTTTGTTGACCTTTGCCCTCTGATCACCTCGTTCGTTACATTAAAAAGGCGACTGAACTTTAAATCTGTAGATATTTGAAACGGATCTTTATAAAAGCCCAGGTTTCACCTCTTTGTGCCACTTGTTTACGAGGTGAAGAGCAGACAATGCAAAGACGCAGTTCAGGAGTAAAATCTACCTGTGGAAAGAGCCTTTTAGGTCATAGCACCACCAGAGCCTTTTCTCAATTTCCCTGAATCCCCTAAAACTGGGGCAAATGGTTCAAAATGCCTCTCTCGCGTTCTATTATTTAAACAAGGATTTTTCTCTCCTCCTCTTCCTCCATCTTCACCATCCTCCCCCCATCTTTACTGCTTATGCTGCAGAGGAGCGGGCGGGATAGAGACGAGAGGAGGGCAGGGAGTCACGGCGCTGCTTTCATCTCCCCTCTGCAGGGCTGTTGCATCAAGGAGAAACCACTGCATGTGGCTGCAGCGGTACAGCAGAACCGGGTCATGATGGCTGTAGAGTATGGGGTTGGGACGGGGGCGTTTGTAAAGACAGTCAAAAATTAGCAGCAATAGTTTGGTTTATTTAGCCTCACAAGAGGAAAGAATGGGGGTTCATTATTGAACGTCTAATTTCCACCCCAATGTTGTTCATTTACAGGTTTAAGCAAAAATATTTAATTAGCTAGCTAAATGTTTAGCTCCAGACTAGATATTAAGTTAGCTGGCTAAATGATTAGCTCCAAGTTAAACATTTAGCTAGATAGATAAATATTTTGTTAACAAGCTAAATATTTTTGTAGCTAGCTAAATGTTTGTGTAGCTAGCTAAATGATTAGCTCCAAGTTAAACATTTAACTAGCTAGATAAATATTTTGTTAACAAGCTAAATGTTTGTGTAGCTAGCTAAATGTTTGTGTAGCTAGCTAAATGATTAGCTCCAAGTTAAACATTTAACTAGCTAGATAAATATTTTGTTAACAAGCTAAATATTTTTGTAGCTAGCTAAATGTTTGTGCAGCTAGCTAAATGATTAGCTCCAAGTTAAACATTTAACTAGCTAGATAAATATTTTGTTAACAAGCTAAATGTTTGTGTAGCTAGCTAAATGATTAGCTCCAAGTTAAACATTTAGCTAGCTAGATAAATATTTTGTTAACAAGCTAAATGTTTGTGTAGATAGCTAAATGATTAGCTCCAAGTTAAACATTTAACTAGCTAGATAACTATTTTGTTAACAAGCTAAATGTTTGTGTAGCTAGCTAAATGATTAGCTCCAAGTTAAACATTTAGCTAGCTAGATAAATATTTTGTTAACAAGCTAAATGTTTGTGTAGATAGCTAAATGATTAGCTCCAAGTTAAACATTTAACTAGCTAGATAACTATTTTGTTAACAAGCTAAATGTTTGTGTAGCTAGCTAAATGATTAGCTCCAAGTTAAACATTTAGCTAGCTAGATAAATATTTTGTTAACAAGCTAAATGTTGGTGTAGCTAGCTAAATGTTTAGCGCCAGACTAGATGTTTAATATTTAGTTTATTTAGTTATTTATTTAGCTATTTAGGTAAAGTCATTGACTTCATCATAGAGGTAATGTAATTTTATTTATATGACACATTTTCAGCAACAAAGCAATTCAAAGTTCTTTACATGAGTTAGAGGAAATACAAACAAAATAACAAAAGAAAAGCAAGAGAAAAATAAAAACTATAAAAGTACTACATATTGGTTCCCCATGTTTAAGAATAGGATTTTAGGGGTTTCTCAGGATTCATGACTTGATAAAACCAGATGTTGGTTTTCCCTGTTTGGCACGATTAGTGATGTACAAATTGATTAAAGATGGTCCTAGCAGGTCAAAAACCCAGAAATTCATCACAAATCTCAGATCGCTATTCGGTAGTTTTTTTATCCATCCTCACATTAATCATAGCATCATAATGTTTTTGCATTTCCCTCAACTACGTGGATCATCTGCGCTCTTCAGTATCCGTTATTCTATTGCTTGTTCTTTGTGTGTAGCACTCCCTCATTTTGTTAACTTAAGACTGCTAAAGCGAACTTTGTTTTATTTCACACTCCATTTCTTCCCATCAGCAACCTCTTTTTGAACTATTACAAAAAGTAAATCTTCATCTGACTTTGACATGACGTAGACACAATCCACAATCACAGTGCAAACCACCAAACAAGCAACGTCCAGTGAGCAGCTCAAAACCCCATCAGAGCTTCAGCCAGAGGAAGCATCAACTGTAACGTTATGGTCGATTAGATTAAATTAAAATTTAATCATTCCCATGAGGAAAATTAGGTCATAGCACCACCAGAGTCACGGATGGGAAACAGAAGGGAAAAGACCAAAACAGCTGATTTTCAAAAGAATAAAGAAAGACAAATCCACAGGAGGCTATTTTAACATAGAAACAATGATTTAGTTTGTTTACTGCACCAAACACCCAATAATAGCATAAATCAAGAAAACAGATGATTTACGAGCTGAATCATCTACGCTGTGTTATCACATTTCACTGCTGACAGTTTGCTGTCAATGTCAGGGAAAATACACAAATATCTTATTATAGAGTCTGGTCTCCAAAAGGTGTTCACCTTGAAATAATAACACGCTGCTCTGCTGTGTCAACTCCTATTAATAGTGAAAAACGTTCGCTCTGAAGTACTTTATGGTCATTCAGACGCAATACTGGCTTTCTGAACGATGTGATTCAGTCAACAATATTTGGACAAGCTCAGCCATAAGAGTAACAAATTCTGTTTGGCAACTCTTGCAGCAGTGGTTTGACTTATTTTTAATTAACTACAAAAAGAAATTAATTTTTATTCATTCTTAATAACCAGCAAGAACATGGTGAAATTTTGTAGGAAGAACAATGAATTGCTACAGAAGTCTTTAGTAGCGTATCAGCATCAGAACCACATTGGCAATCCTGGTTTCTTGTCATCCAAAAAATAAAAATAAAAATAATAAAAAGAGTCTCAGTCACACATGAGTTAAAAAAGTGAATTCAAAATGTCCCCCAAAACAACTCCATCCAACATCCGAGACACATTTTGGTAAAGTTACAGCCTTTGCTCATGTTATTCACACCATAACATTTGTAAACTAATAGGTAAGCATTTCTTTTCCCAGTTGGCTGACTGACCCAGATCCTAGAGTCAGACTGGTGCCAGTAAACAGACGGCCAGGTTTTGTGTGCACAGAGCACCAGTACCAGGAAACACACAATCCCCGTCACCCGTCAGGATCTGCGTGGAAGCAGCCGCTCCACTGGGAACATGTCCGAACCTCCACCAGCCACTCCTCGCCCTTTTCATTCTCCCACCCACTCAAACGCGCCGCAGGACTCTCACAATGGCACATCTGCACCATTCATCCCCATCGGTCTCTTTGCTTTCCTCGGCCGGGCCCAACGTGACGGCGCCGCGTTCGGAGGAGGGCCTGTTGCGACCTGACGGATGGAGGCTTCATGCTCGGGTGCTCTGAGCGTAGAAGCTATGTTGCTGTGAGCGCGCCAAGAGACCTGATTATCACCGCTGTTGTCTGAAAGTCTTTAATCCAGGACTCTTCAGAAGAACAAAAGCAGCAGAGTGCAGCTTACGCACAAAACGCAGGTGATGACGTAGCTCAGGTGCTATTTAGCTTTTCGCTCCTTTTGTCAGGTCTTTTATTTTATTTCAAAGAGTCCCCTGACAAAAAACAAAGTTTATTAATGTTGAGCTTTGTTTAGAAAGCGTAAACACACAAAATAAAAGGACTTCTTACTATGCTCTTTTTATACTTGTGGTGTTATTTTAACAAAAATGTAGTTGCTTGCTTCAGAATCAAAATAGAAGTGCAAAATGTTACCTTGGAGATCTGCTCACACAGTGACCTGGGTTTCTCACAAACACACCCCAAACTCAGCTATTTGGACTAAACCGTCTGCGATCCAGAGCACACAGGCTCCAGACAAGAAGAAAACAAAGAGAAAATGCAAGGCAAACCCTCAGACTGAAGAAGTAATGACTGTTTATCCTGATGATTAATGCAGGAGGACTAATGGCATTTTGTACCCCATCACACCACCTCTGAATCTGCCGAGACACGTTCGCTAATCTGTCGACTGGGTTTATTGGCAGACCTGATTAAAATATGTGAAAAGCCTTAAACTAAATTCACGTAAAAACATGGCAACAATTAACTTCTGTTTCATCTCACTGTTTCCTTTAATAATCCCCAAAGTGTCTGTTTGTTTGTTTTTAACATCCATCTTTAACACCTAGGTCTAGCAGGAATACATATTAAAAGTAGGTCAGAGCGATTTCATCAGGCGTTATCTGTACTGTTAATTCCCAAACATTTTTTTCTAGTTCAGGATAATATAATTCCAAAAATAGATACAAATTCCTTAAGATTTGTTTTTTTTGCATACTTTGGTCAATTGAGACAAAGATTAGACCTTTCCTGTTAAAACGGGACGAATGTGAAAAAGGATCTGGTGTCCATTGTAGGACATGGTGGAGGATCTCTCATGCTGTGGTCTGGGCTGTCTCTACTAAAGGCTTTTGAAACCTCCCTAGCCTGAAATGCATGAAAGATGGCCAAGCGGACTCTGCCCACATTGTCTGGAGATGGTTGAGATCTGCCCGCACCAGACCAAGCACTGCTTATTTATTTCAGTCTTTTTAAAATGTTTGTATTTTTTAAGGCTTTATAGTTGGTGTTCAGGTATTAATCCTCCAGTCTTTCAATAGTACATAAGCATCAAGTGATATTTTCAAGTTTCCTGTCAACTTTAAACATTTTTTTAGCTCAAAAACACGACAGGTCGCTGGATGATTGACTGCCCTAACACCCAACACTGAACAAGTTTTCTGGGGGAAACCTTGCGTAGCATCTTAGTGGTGTGACAATGATCATGACACACTAGTAAGTCTTGTCACAAGCAGTGATCTTTTTCTCCAATCAATACATTATGTTGTGTAATGCCACTAGCTCCGCCCTAATTGCACTGCACCATTGTCCAACGGTCCTACAACTGAAGACTGTCATGGCAATTGGTCACTTTTACAACAGAAACAGGCAAAATAGCACACTAAGTCACACCAACCTGTGCTGTACTGCTCAGTGGAAATGTGCCTACTATTGTAATTGTGGGAAACTGAGTATTGACCCTGATTCGACCCCCATGCATCAAGAAAATCTGATTGTGTAGCATCATTCTTGAAGTTTACCCCCATGTTGTTATGCGCCAAGGCTACCAATTTGTTCGAGGTGAGCCTTCCAGAAACTCGCAAACAAAGACAGAATTTGTTTTCCTTACAGAGTTCAAAATAACTTTTCCTAGATTGGATCTAAACCGCAAGACACAAACAGAGAAGAACATAAAACACAAACTCGCTCAAGTGTGTCTGAGACTAACCATTGGGATATTTCTGTAAACTTTCCAGGAATAAATATTTCAATGACATAATCTCTCAAGAAGGACAGGTAACACAGACAAAAGCAGGTAAAATCCTCCTAATTCGACCCAATTCAACAGACAAAAGTCTAGTTAACCGTCTCAAGATCTTGAACACAGATCGAATTTACTCAACCGCCTCCATCAGCCCAGATGGTCTTTTGTCCGACCGAGGCTCCTCGTGGCCGTAATCTCATCTGGGCCCAATTGCTGTGACACCAAGTAAACAGGCTCAAATTGAATCAGGCCCATTTGTGCTATCAATTTCCTGTCCTAAGCCTTCCACTAAATCTGCTGGGTGGAGATGAGAAGAGTCCTCGGGAGAAAAGGGAGGGGAGAGAAACAACATCTCATACAGACCGCTCGTACTGAATTACCGCCGCCATGAACAGTAGTTAGGAGTACTAGAGCAGCAAAAGAAATCTCCTTTTACAAGCAGGGGGGCACTTCATGTTGGAAAAATGCACAGAGACGGGACTTTTTTAAGGCAGGATGCGAGGTGCATCAATAGACTGACTAAGCAGAGTAAAGAGTAGGAAATCAGCCTGAGTCCACCATTACTCCAGAGAAGAAATGAGAACATTTTTAGCTTCCAGCAACAAAGAGAGTGGGAGAAGATGAGAAGTGTCCTGAAAGCAGATGTTAAGGAGAACATTGCAAAGTGCTGTGTCCTGTGAAAGCCCACAGCATACAGATTATAGGCAGAGAGATGCCAGCAAGTAAAGGAGGACTGAGTGATTAGGCAACACTACCAGGCTAAGGAATAAAGCTTTGAGTGCCAATGCTTACTTTTATATATCTAAATTGTTCCAAGTTGCACAGGGGAGTGCAAAAGTATACTCCAATCAGCCTTCCCATTATGTCCTGAAAGTCTCAGCTTCTGAATTACAGGTCAAAGTGTAGGAAACACAGCTCTTTCGTAAAATGGCTTTTCACATCAGTTGCTGTCAGGAGCCCCAACTTCTTCAACTCTCCCCACTTACTGGTTTGATACCAAGTCCAGCTTTTGTTGTTCGGGTGGTCCATATGTTTCTTCAAGCTTGTAATGTTTGAAGGCTGTGATTAGTACATATCCAGTGCAGCACTAAACTATTCTATGCAGGGAAGTTGGTTGAATACCACAAGTAGTGACAGTAAAACAGATTTGCAATAAATATAAATTGTTATTAGTTGACAGAAGCCAAAAAGTAACATAAATACAGTAAGAAAAATGTTGAAAAGTTAGCATTTTTCAAGTGGTATAAATGTTTTATTAGGTTACGCATTCAGTTTGGAGGATTCACTAATCAGAAGGAGATGAAAGGATTTTGCTACGATCGTTCAAGCCGAAAAACAAAAGATTCCTCCGTGGATCCTTAGTTAAAAGAGAACAAGCATTAACTTTTACAAAGAAGTCAGACTGAACTCCAAATGCTGAGTGTGTTTGGTTACATCTAAATAAAGAAAATGGGAGTATCTCCAGTTCAACAACCTGGTTAAAACTCCATGATGTGCGTAGGATGAGCTGGAACAAATGTGACCAGCCGCTGCAGGGGGCACTCCCCCAGACACGGTAGCATGCTGCGAAGCGATGAGCAATAAAACCAGAGTGCCGCGCTCTGCCCTGATAGCAGAGAGCTTCTGGATGTCTCATCGAGGTTTAAAGACCAAGGACAAACTCAGTCATGAGTGAAAGTCTCGTGGTGGGCTGCTGGCCTGCAGAACTGGCCGCTAACGCGTTCTGACAGGCACCTCCTCTCCACAAGCACACACACGCACACACTCATAATGATGCGCAGTGAGGAGTTGAAGCTGTTCAGAGCAGCAGTGTCCTCATTCAAAAGCGAGCAGAAGCAGAAGCAACTCCATCTGCAATAAACGCATGCCTAAAGATAAGGTCCCGTATCCTCTACAGACCTCAGCGCAGGTATTATGGATTTCATCTGGACTTTCAGGGTCACAGAGTTCACCCAAAGCATCTGTGCAGCTCTTTCTCCACAGTAACTCATACTAACTGGGATTTAGAGCTTTCAAAGTAATCCAGTGTGTTTGTCTAGAAAGTCCAGTCCGTTTGGGGAGGTGTGAATGCGCAATCGAACTCTGATGTGTACGAAAAAAGTGAACTCTGGTGCAGTTCAAATGCATATGTGAATGCCAAGCAAACTGGAGACCGCTAGAAAAAAGCAGGAAGTGTAATGTAGGGCAGAGCATTCTGGGTAAATACAACCTGGTAGAGTCCAAGGGGAGGCGTCTGGATCGGAAGAATCTGGTGAAAGAGGCCAAACTACACTGATGCAACTAGATGCAAGATTCTAGCGCAAGATGGAGATACAGTTTACAATCTTTTGCCAAAGACAACAGAGAAATCTTACATCCGCTAAAATCTGACGCTACTAGATTGTCATTTACATTTGGTGGTGATGGAAGTTGTGCTCAGTGTCTTGTTTCTTGTTGATTCCTTCTTAATAGCTGAGGTTTTTCAATTACTTTGGATAATTTGACAAAGTTCAGTGTGAAAGTGGACCACAGCAGCTGAAAATGGAGCAAATGTTGCAATTTTATCCCCCAAATAGACAGAATCCCAGATTATCAGATGTGAGAACACCCCTAGATCCCAGCCTTTTCTGAATGCTAGCCAGCCTCCCGAGCCCTTTCACACTCACCTCTAACGATATCCTCTTCTTTGAACTGGTTTCTTTCTATTAGCAGAGTGCTGTGGCACTACCTGCAGCCATCCATCAGGCACAGGAGACACATCTTGTCCCTCAGGGCCTGTTAGAGACCAAGGGGAGGTGTCTGGAAAGGAGCCATCTGGTGAAAGAGGGCTCTGTTTGGCTGAGGCTGCATTAGACAAGTCCACCAACTACACCAAGACAACAATGATGGGCTTTTATAGGGCCTGTCAAGAGCCCGGAGTCCGTCAGGGTGATACTTGTTGGTTCCCTCCAGTAACTTGAAGTCTCATCTCAGCCAGAGATGGGCTGAGCAGCTTCAGTAATGGATTATAGCTACAATATTAACATCTTATATCAAGTGACAAAACGATTTCTGACTCATTTTACTCTGGTTATTGCAATGGGTAAATGATACGTTAGCGTAAATATAATTAAAGATGATCTAATGTCGTCTTGGAGATGCATCACCTCTACCGATCAATTTAAAGTGCCAGAATTATGCGTTTTCCAGGCACACAGTGCCATCTTATAGTAACTATTTTACCTTCAGTTGTTCTAAAAATGCTGTACATATCAAATGTAACTTAAAAGAAATTTGGATCTAAGATCCCCTGACTGCCACGCACCAATGGACACAGGAGCCACATCCTTCCCATCAGCTCTACGCTGCTGCACACCCATATCCGTGTCGCCTCGCTCTGAACGCAGCTCAGATTACACACGACTGCAGTCTGCGGTGGGTTATTAAAGGCTTCTACATGACAAGAAATTATTAGAGCATATTGAGAATGGTTAGGCGATACCACTGCCATGATGTAACGGAGCTAGTTAGCGCTGCTGCATTTCTGAGACGTGTCACGCAGTGATCAGGGCCGCTGCAGCTAAAGGTCATCACACTGAACTCTGCAGAAGCCTGGAGCTGGGGCCGGTTACTCGGTCAGGACAGAGGGGCTCTTTGAGCTCAGCAGCACACACTCCACTAAAACCGAAAAGGACACAGAGGCGAATCTTTGAATCTGCATACGTGGACATACACACACACCCACACACACACATGCTGCTCTGTCCTTGAAAGCAGAGAGGGAGACATTTTGAACGAGTGTCTCCGTCCTGCAGCAAACTGCGTCTTCAGCAGAGGTGAACGATCAGGTCGCTTTCGTCAGACGGAGAGGTGTGAGCATGAGGCGGAACGCAGACCAGAGCAAGTGACGCTGAAACAAACTGGAATGTTTGCAATTATTCTCATGAAAAAAAGCTCAAACTCAATCAGATTGGGTGGAGAGGATCTGTGAACATCAGTTTTCAAGTCTTGCCAAGAATTTTAAGTGCGGTTCAGATCCAGACTTTGACTGGGCCATTCTGAGATATAAATATGGTTTGATCTAAACCCATTACATCGTGGCTGTGGTTGAGTTTTTATCATCCTACTGCAACCTGGAACTGGACAATAAATCAGTAATACATTATATATAGAAACATGATCAATATCAATAGACAATACATCAGATAGAGTATTCAATATCCAGAATATTGACTGAACTCCCAGTCAGCATTCTGGGAGATGTAGGCAGAGGAAAGGCTTTAGCTGCTCAACCTCACAGCGAGCTAAGCTAGGCTGGTGGCATCAACTAACTTATTCCTTGGTTACCTAGCAACAACCTCGAGTAACTTGGCAGCAGCAGATTCAGGTTTCACAAACATGCCTTATAATTGCTCAAAAAAATAAAAATGAATTTAAAAAATGGCAGAGTGAAAACTGTGGATAAAACAGGAAATGCCACCCTGCAAGTCTGACAGTAATTCAGATGTTTAAAACATAAAACTAATCAATAATTACCAATAGACTGATTTTATGACGCCTTTCTGCCATATCGTCCAGCCCTATTATAACAAAAGCACCACAAAATATCACAATAAATTTATAGGTCCATATCACTGACCCCTGTCTGTCGATCAATCACTTGATGTGAAAACTAACCAGCAGTTTCAACACCAAAATGAAACTGCAGAGAGCCTGTAAAAGCAAAGAAAAGCTTTGAATCATGTTTTCACGACATAAATTTCTAACATTTTCATCCCATCACAGACTCCAAAGATCAGTTTTTCACTCCCGTTTTTTGTTTCCCCCTCAAGCGCGAAGACAAAAATTTATTTCATGGCCTTGAACAGAAAAGCAGCGCTAGCAGGATGCCGAGCGGCGTGCCCCGTAGTGCCGCTTAATTCACTTTTTAATTATGTCAATCCAACGCAGGAAGCTTTGATTTAAGAGGCATTTCTAAAGTACACGTTTTAAAAAATTATATTTCACTCATGTGAGGGATCCACCTCCCTCCCCCCATTGATTTATCCGGTTGGCAGTAAGCTTCTTAAGTGAATCCAAAAAGAATGACTTATCTGAGTTTACAGGCTCTTATACAAATGTTCCCAAACCGAAGCCCGACCACAGCTGGGCCTGCCAGCGAGACATAACTCCTCCTGGAATATGTTTTCTTTTTCAGCCGAGACTCCTTCCTTGATAAAAGTACAGTTGAAATGACGAATAGCTGAAAACGCTGTCAAAGCAGTCTTCCCCTTTTCAAGTATTAAGGAATTTTAAAAAACCAAAACAATCAACTTGACAGCCAGTGAGTTTGTTTTATCTTTTGTCAAACAGCGTTTTGCGTTCATTTGTTCGGCGACGTTCTTTGTGTCTCCACCAAACTGAGGCGAAATATTACATTGTGTGGTAATATGCGACCATAAACACAATATAAACAGTTTGAGAGCATAAAAAAAACCCAAAAACAAAACAGTAGCTTTTAACAGTTTCACTATTACTCGACATAATGGAGCAGCCAAAGGGGCCAGAGTTTTAATACTTCATCTGGGATTCATTTGAACTGGATCTAATAAGGCCCGGTGACCTCATATTTTCAGCCTGGCTCCCCGAGGCTGCAAAGCAAACTCCCACAAAGCTTCAGCAGCGTTGTCTGACCAAAACAAGCCATTCAGTAATTACCATTACAACTGATGGAAAACCAAGAATCCAGCTGGTTCACTTCAGCAGTTTTGTACTCGTGCTAAATGTAATCTGTTTTACCCCCAGAGATGTGATTCTTTGTGAGCTCATCCCACATTTATCTCTGCATGCACCAAGCTCCACAAACAGAGACGAACCGGGAATTTATGGGAGTTCCAGCTTTACCTTTTATATTTTAAAACGGATGCAGCACCAAATAGCACAGTTGTTGCTAAAAACCACTAAAACCTGCTCTTAAATTAGCGACATGTTAGTCTGGTAGGTTGTAGTTTCCTCAGGAAATGAGGCGTCTTCCTAACTCATTAACCAGAATCAAAAGCATTAGCGCTAACTACTTGTTGTTAAAACTTTCTCTTTCTGCCTTTGTGCTGACTCATGTCTGGTCAGGGCTTCCTTGACACCACAAAAACACTAGCACAATTTTTTATGGTTGTACGAATGATGAAAATTAGTTCAGCCGGCGCTAAAGAGCCAAACCAAAAAGGTATTTAGCGGAAGCTAATGCTAAAGCACCAAAGTCAACCATGTTGTCACCCACCGTGTGTTAGCATCACAACATTACAATAGTTTATCGAAGAAAAAGAGTTCCTTGTAGTCAAAATATTTAAATTTTGTGTTTTCTTAAAAATCCTTATTTTTATGTATTTTTGGTGTTAAAAAAATACATCGCAGATATTGTTAAAATTTCCATTTTTGCTCAAGGCACTTCTATATAAACCCGTCTGTCTGTTGCTCACTATACATGACCGTGTAAATTTTTGTTACAGACTGACACCTTAATTAGACTGCTTGGAAAAAAAACAAAAAAAAAAGCCAACCAGTGCCGTGTCAGGCTCTTTGATCATTTCTAATGCAGGTTGAGTCTCACATTTCAACCAGTAGTCTTAGATGCTCTGAAATTTAGATTTTTTTTATTTGTATTCCAAGTAAAATTGTCTTTATTTTTTAATTCTCAACTAGCCATGTTGTGCTTACAGAATTTTTTTTTTTTTAATGTTTACAAAACCGCCCTTTGCTGGGTTTTCTTTTTTTTTTTCTTTTCATTTTGGACATGTAATGCTCACACCTTGGTCCTACAGGTGACTGGTGGGGAAGTGATGACATGGGACACAGTCATGCTCCCACCCACACCTCTATTGCCGAGAGCCTAGTTCCTCAGAAAGAACCATAACGTTCCTGTTATCTGTGTTTTTATGAAAACAAACCTCACAGTTTGTCGCCTCCAGCGTTTAACTTCTGACAGGTATTCAGTTTACCCACAAAAAAAAACAAAAAAACATTACCACTGTGCCTGCATGATGGCCAGGTTCAACCGCAGCTACGTGGCACAAGGTGGTTAAAATATCAGTTAGCTCACACTCGTGTAAGGCAAACCATCTGTCATTGTGAAGAAATGTACACAGACTCCAGTTCATCTGACTTTTAGACCAATCAGAGCTGAGGGCCTCTGATTGGTCAGGGGAGTCGACACGCACAGCTACGTGTCGGCGTGACATGCCCGAGCCGAGCGTCCCGTCAGGAAATATAGGAGCCACTGAGGGACATAGACAAACCGTCAGGAGGTCCAAAGACCTCTGCTGGGATGAAGGGAACACGTAGACCTTCACCAAAACATGAAATTCCAAATAAAAATCCATAATCCATAATCCATTGTTGATTTATAATCCAGAGTGGATTAGCGGAACATGCCACTTGTTTTGTTTTTTGTCTTTTTTTCCCCCCTCAATGCAGAATCTGGAAAGCATTTCTAGGTCATGTAGTAAAAATAGAACAGTTCTACGTTGTGAAGCCACTACAGGGTCTACCGTCTGTAAAGGCATTTCAGTTTCAGGGAGAAGGTTTTATAAATTCCCTTTCATGCTCTGCATCATGAGCTGGGGAAAAATGTAGTCACTCCTTATAGAGTTTTCTACAAATAGGCACATAATGCATCCTGGCTGTGATTGGTTGTTTCTGACTCGAAGCTGTGTATTTCTGCAGATGGCAGTAGGAACACAGGGAGGAGGGAGAAAGGCTGGATTTTTTTCACAGATTATCTGTCTCGTATTATATTGTCAGGACAAAGTGGCAGTTTTAACAAATACAGAAAAATATATTTTTTTGTAAAAGTTACCGATTGCAGGTTTAAGTGCAACAATGCTACAATTTATGTTTACTTTGCAGAAGTTTAAAGGAGTGGTAGTATGTAACCACGTCAGTGTGATACCTTTAGTTATTATCCATCCATCATTTGTTCACCCTTGTCCCTAGTGGGGTCAGGAGTTGCTGGTGCCTCTCCAGCTGCGTTCCAGGCGAGAGGCAGGGCACACCCTGGACAGGTCGCCAGTCTGTCGCAGGGCAACACAGAAACAAACAGGACAAACAACCATACACACGCACTCATACCTAGGGAGAATTTGGAAAGATCAATTAACCTGACAGTCATGTTTTTGGACTGTGGGAGGAGCCGGAGAACCCGGAGAGAACCCACGCATGCACAGGGAGAACATGCAAACTCCATGCAGAAAGACCCCGGGCTGGGAATTGAACCCAGGACCTTCTTGCTGCAAGTGCTACCAACTGCGCCACTGTGCAGCCCCACCTTTAGTTATTATAAAAATGTTAATTTTATTATAAAGAAATTATACATTACACCTTGAAATTGGTCTCTTTAAAAACTCCTGCTCTTTCTGAAGCTCCACCTTCAGGAAGTCATCACAACATGGCTCCTCTTTTAACCCTTTAATGTTTTTACCAGTGCTGCACTGAGAAGGAGATCCTATAATGAGTTCGGCAGATTCTCACCAGGTGGTTGCCAATTTACTGCTAGCTAGTCTGAAGGAGCTGAGTGGGGCAATCGCGAGGGAAGGACTGCTCTATGCAACGGAAGCTGGGAAACTGAAGTCCAGCCAAAACGTTGTTGTACAAGTGTTGCTTTTGATGCGTTTGCATTCTAAAAACTGCCTTGATATTGGGATAAAGGGTGTGGATTCACAGAGTTCTGCTCAGTCAGCTACTTTTGCCCTGATGTCACATTTTTCTTGTGTCTTGTTTATTGTGACACTTAGCAATGTCGCAATAATTAAGTAACATTATTGTGTCACTGCTGGAATGTTTCTGCGACATGTTCTACATGTGGTCTCCTTCCTCAGATGGTGATCAAGTTTAATGGATAGGAAGTCAATGCTGAAATGTTATTTAACTACAACAACTTCCTACACCATAAAAGCACAAGCCAGACATACAAAACTGGAAAAGATGTAAAAGCTATAAGTCTGACACTTTAATACAACAATGTATGCTTCAAACTCAATAGTCCCTTCTTACTAAGAAGAGAAATAGTTCTTGATTTGCCCTGCTGTAGTGACAGTTAGCTAGTAGGGTATCTTGTTGGGCTGGCCATTGACCCTTTTGTCTCACAAAGGAAGTATTATGAGATTTATTGCACAAGAGCAATAAATCTATTGCTCTTACTCAGCAATAGAGTAAACTTACTCAGTTTTTACAAACATATTGCTAACATCTCATCTGTGTCATGTCATGTACAGAGCGTGACGTATCGCTACACCTTGAGGGTCCATTTCCTGCACCTTTCAGATGTTTCCCTGGTTCAAAGAACCCAAGTCAACATTTATGGGTCATTACCAGGCTTGTGCTGACTTTCAATTACCTAAGCTTTCCATCAGTCATTTGAATCAGCTGTGTCAGAGGAAGGGCTTCACTGAAATATGCAACACACAGGCCCCAAGGCAGGAAACTGGACACCAATGGCTCAAAGGTTACTGTAAAGAAGCAACAAGGTGTGTCCAGCAATGACACTTCAGATGAGAGGTGAAATTATGTTCAGACAATTACCAGAAACCAAAAGATAAGCAGCAAAACAAGTCTAACTTGGTGCTACTTTGCCAAAACTAAATATCTTGAAGTGTAGGGACGACAACTAGGACAAGATGGACAAACGCTAGAGTCATCTATACTTTCTGGATCTAAAAAAGTTCCAAACTGTCTAAAAACACTTTTGGTCGTCTTTTTGGACCTACTATTATTTTTGCTCTGGTTTCCTTTCACACTAATGTGCCCAAAAATACATAAAACAGACTCTATAAAGTTTCCGTCACTTGTTCAGTCTTGTCTTAAAACTCACAAACCTCAGACCCTCGGGAGGTTTATTCAAATTTGAGGACCTTAAAGTAAACTACAGGGAAATTGCCTCAGGATTCAAGATAAAAGAAAATGACATAAGCTGACAAAGCACACAAACCGCTACAATCATCATGAAACATAATCTCTCTGAACGTTTTCCAGAAACGTTTTCATGTCTCCATGTGTCAAGAAAACTCCTGCCATACAACGATTGATTTCTTGAGAACAAACCTCATACCTCCAAAACAGGTCCTGCTCCCAGGATGATCTGCTCCACGCCACTTGCGAACCCCTTTTGGCTGAGGGCGGTCAGGTGATGGATGAGGAAGTTGGTGCTCTGCGTTTTGCCCGATCCGCTTTCGCCGGAGATCACGATGCACTGGTTTTTCCGTCGCTGCAACATGGCGTGGTACGCCACGTCCGCCACGGCGTAAATGTGCGGCTCCAGCTTCCCCAGCGTGTGGTTGTCGTACAGTTTGACATACTTTGGGTTGTAGATCGGCAAGAACTGGAAAGGGTTGATCACGATAAGAATACTCCCAACGTAGGTGTAGATCTTCTCCTGCCTGAAGCGGGCGCGCAGGCTCTCCAGAAGGGCGCGCTCGGTCAGCTCCGGGAGAGCGCACAGGTCGGACGGCGGGTCGTTCCCAGCGGGCTGGGGTAGGAAACCCCGTTCCACCATGCGCCGCCGCTCCTCCGTCACCCGCAGCCACATCTGCAAGCTGCCGCCGTAGTGGATAGACCCGTCCAGGTTCTTCTCTCGCAGCAGGAAGCGATAGTCCTCGCCACAGCCGAGGCCGCTGCGGTTCTCCAGGGCGGTCCTCGGCCACAGCATCATGCGCTGAACTGGGCAGTCTCCCGGGTTGAGGATCCATTCCTCCCCACCGAACTCCTTCACCTCGGCCAACACGTAGCACTTGGTGCGATCCAGGCGCAGGCGCTCGATGAGGCACTCGATGGCCTCGGCGGCGGTGGTGTTTTTGCGGGCAGCAACCGGGCAGTAGATGGTGCCCTCGGCCAGCGAGCCAGGATAGACGCGCAAGGTGAACTCCTGGTCCTCCAGGCGCCGCCGCATGCTGCCTGTAATGGTGGCCAGGTTGGCGCTGCTGGCATAGCTGCAGCCGCCATCTTGTAAGCTCATGGTGGAGCAACGGGTCCCATCGGCAAACTGCTCTCTGGGACCGGAGGGCTGACTCAGGACATCCCACCTGGAGGAGACAGGTAAGAAGACAGAGACCGAATGAAGGTTAAAAACATGGCAGCATAATGTTAACACAGATATGACCTTTCACCTCTTCAGTTCTCTTCAAAATGTCCTTTATGCATAACAGAGTCAGTCTAAACAACTTTTGATTGTATTCTGAGATCATAAAATATAAGTACATGATACTGAATACAGTTTTTTTGTTTTACTAAAAAATAAAAACAATTCTGTATGCCTGTTAATAGAGGGCAACATTTCTTTTACCTACGATCTTATTTAATTTATAAATTCAAACAACTTTATATTAAAATTTTAATATTAACATCTCAGACCTTGAACACGTTTCAGTCGACAAAAAGATTACAGATTGGTGCTCTGAGCAAATGTGACGACCGGCACAATAAAATAAAAGCTCCACACCTTTAGAATTAAGTTTTATTATTATTCATGTTAAAACAAGGTAAAGCATATAATATATATACATTTATATGGCCTATTTTTGTGCTCTTGTCAGAGTTTGACTTGAATTTCAATTTAATGAAAAGTTAAAATGTGCTTTATTTTGAAAAACAAAAATCTCCTGTTCTTTTCCCAGTAGAAAACTGGCTCCTGCTTGTCTAGTTGCACCATTTCAGGGGTTGTGGCAGGAAAACCTAGAGCTGTTTATCATACCGGGCTTTATTGGCTTTTCAAAGGCTTTTATTTTGAATTTCAGCAATAAGTTGCCAGTTTGAAGGCAGGACGTGGCTCATTGGCATCTCCAACACATCGCTCAACCCGAGCCGAGAACGTGCGTCAGAAAAAACAAATACTTCTTCTGTCAGTTTAATCATTAGTGATTTTTCATATGACATACATTTCAACATTAAGAAACTTCAAGAAAACGAAAGCAGACTTGTCATACATCCATTCAAATCCCAATAGCTTCAGGCATTCCGGTTACTTAGAGTCACAGGAGAGTTTGTAAAGTCGTTGCATTTTGACGTGTCCTGTCACAGAGCGGGCCGACTCAACGGCCGTGCTGAAGCCGCTGCCTTTAACGCCGCACAAGAGAAACACCTGAGAGAGTCAAAGACAAGAGCTGATAGCTATTCAAAACAGCCAGAGGCAGTGGCTGGTTAATGAAGTTAAAGGTGAATGACCACAGTTTATCAGACTGGGAGTGTGTGTGTGTGTATGGCCGTGTGATAATTGGGCCAAGATTAACAGCTGCCACCTCCAACACAAGAGAGGTAGCAATGAGAGGACAATGGTTTAATTCACAACTTCCCCGGCGATAGTGAGCACAGCCCTTTATTCTGTCACTCTTTTTCTCACACACACACTCACAAAGACGCACACACACAGTCTGGTTTCAATGACTGATCTCGGAATGAAGCAAGAGAACAGCGTCAGAGTGAAGAGTCATCTTGGTACAGAGAGAGACATCCACCTGTAGTTAGGCTAATACTAAATCGTATTTTCACTGTTACTAATATTTACATGGCTTTTTATTGGGACCCCTGAGGATATGAGAGATGGCTATGCATTCACACCAGCCCTGTTTAGTCCGCTTTATTTAAACTCCATTTGCATGGAAAGTTCAATTCATTTGGAGAGGTGTGAACAAGTGAACTCTGATGCAAACAAAAAAAAAGAAAACTGGTTTGTCTCAAAACCTTGGCCTCAGTCCGGTTGACGGAAACTCTGGTGCATTCGGTTCGAATGCATTAAAATAATCTGGAGATTATTTTAAAAAGCAGGAAGTGAACAGGAGCACAATGCATTCTGGGTAAATATAACCACAATAAACGCCAGAGTCTCGCACTAGCAAGAGAAATGGCTTGTGGTAAACCAAAATGTACCAATGCAAATTTTGGTTTACATTTCATGAAGGAGGAAGTTGTGCTCAGTCACTTCTTCTTCTGGGGTTTTTACTGTTTCTCTTCCATGGTTCTTGGTGCAGCGCCACCACAGGCAAGGGGAGGGAACAGATTTTTCACTGTGTTTGGTTCGTTTGACACAGTGCAATGCGTCTAACCTTGTGCGACAGTAAACGAGACCACTGGTCGTCAGTCGTCTGCTATACTGATACTCCCATTAGTGCATGATGGTGCAATAAAATATGAATTTATTTAAAGCCTTTGTACACCTTTTTACTAGGTGTTATAATTGCTGCGACCTGCAGTGCATCCTTGCCATGCCTCTCTAAGTAGACGGTCTCTTTATCTCAACCCTCCAAATTATCTCGTTGCATATTTCTTGTGTCAGATCTGTTCCTCCTTTAACATGTGCTGAACATAAACATGTTGTTTCAGTAATAGTACAGTTCTTGACCATTTTAGTCCATCAACGACGGAAAGAAAGAAATGATGTTGGAGGACAGGACGAGGCAGCCAGTCTCCCTTGAATGCTCCAGACAGATCCTTCTCTCCCGCCTGCTGTCTGGAGGAATCCTGACCACCTACAGCAGTCTGCAGCGGCCCACCAACACCAGACAGCAATGGAGAAGGGGGGGGGATAAAGAGGTGAAGTGTGAGCAGAGAAAGATTGGGCAGAGCTGGGCAGCGAGATTGACTGGAGAAGAGAGACAGGCTCAAAATAATGGATGCCATCACTCTCTACAGAGCTGTGGAAATGCAGTCAGCATTCAAATTTAATTCAAAAATATCTTATTGATCCCAAAGGGAAATTAAATGTAACTCATTAATTCAAAATGCTTCAGAATTATTGTAGATTGTAATCTTGTAGCAGTCTGTATTACAGCGAAGTTGCAGAGGCCTCTGACTAAAGACACTCTCATGAAGAGAATGGTCAGGGTTTTTCCTCATTTTATGCAAAATCCTTCTTTGCATCATCATCTCCAGAGGTTCCACAGCCGTCCTAAGAATGTCCTCTCCATGCGGCTGGCAAAGAGCAATCCAATCGGTTGCTTCAAATCAGCGCCGCAGGGCTTCTTCCTGTGGCCACTTTCTTACGGTCATTTTCCTAACTGGGAGTCTCTGAATTCATCCATGATTTTGATTGGCTGTGCGGATCTCTCTTTAAAAGCATATCTAGATTTTTTTTTCTTTGTACAAAACAGCAATTAATAAAAGTTTCCAATTTAACTATTGTAATTAGAACTCAAGCAAATTGAATGTAGCAAAGAAGTTAGAGATATTTAAAATCAAACTGATGCATGTTTGCATGACATAAACAGAAAACATGGTGGTATTATGTATTTTCCAGGCACATTGTACAATTTCAGCACTTTCAGTACCTTCAGTTGTTACGAAAATGCTCTACATATCAAACATAACTTGAAAGAAACTTGACTTTGCAATTTGAAGCCTTGTATTTGGGCCTGTGCCTCATTAAGAAGCTAATGCTCTTTCTGACCATCTTCAGCACGTCGTCACAAATCTTTTAAGTTCCACCAGGTGTTTGCTAATTGCTGCTGACTAGTCTGAAGGAGCCGGCAGAAGAGGGCTTCTCTATGAGGCTGAAGCTCGGTTTGAGACCGCAGCTCCATGGAGAAGCTTTGTGGAAACAGATGGCACTTTGACTTTACAACGAATGGTTGCCGTGGGAGACTAAAGGATTTCTGAAACATGCATGAAAGAATCAAAGCAACACTCCACATATGTTTTTGATGAAGGAATAACATTTTAATATGATGTAAAGTTAAAAAATGTAATTTTACATAATAGTGAATCTTTAACTGTTCAGTGACTAAGCTAAGCTGCTCCAGCGTCTTCCTCGCGGCTCCTCTTCTGATTTCTGCGGTCTTCCTGAGCTCAGCCGTCTCTCTAACCAAGCAAGTCATTATGCTGGAAAACTGCTTCTTATGACTACCACTCTCGTGCCTTCCTGTCACCAGCCGCTGAAAGCAAGTGGCTCAGTTTTTCAGATAAAAACGGATGACAGACACATACGGTGGCGCAAGAGCCTGTAGCTGGCAGTGAATCAGGGCTTACTGTAATCTGTCAAACACTTCTCTACGGAAGAACAGATTTATGTCAAATGGAAATGTTTCACCAACTCAAATTTAAGGCGTTTTAGAGACCGTTATGGATGAAATTTAAAACCAGTTTCACAACGGAAATCTACAAATGAAAATTGCGTATTTTATATATGAGTGGAAAGCTTTTTTGCGCAGAACGCATGGGACATCGTGCAGGTCGGCAACAGAAGTGAGCCAGAGGAGAAGACGAATGTCGTCCAGTCAACTGGAGATAAAATTAGATTTACCCACGATAGACACGAAAAAAACCCCTAAAAGACATAACTACCTAGCTAGCAAGGGTATATTATCAGCTAGTCAGGAGGATGTCTGTATGCGACTCAAACGTTTGTCTAAATCTAACAGAAAAGTCCTGTGAAAGAACAAGATAGTATGTATGAGATTAAATAGTTAAACCATAACAGCATTTAAGACCTGTGATTAACGTATTCAAGGCCAACTTACATTTTTAAGAACTTAAGTCATTTTTAAAGGCCGTAATTTTAGATTTAAGACTCTTAACCCTTTATGTCCTAAATTTAAAATCTCCGCCTCGATATTTTGGATTATTTTAATTGTACGCAGTTCTTTAAATGTCCTGTGAGTAAATATATTTGCCTATTAATTCATAACAACTGGAACTTTCAATATGCAGCAAGTCATTTTTGCAATTTACCGTCTATCATCAGATTAATTTCACTTCCTGCCACAGCGGGGATGAAATTACCATCATAACCCGACATTGGCTGGAAAGCGCAAAGTCTGCCCTTTCAGAAACCTTTGGAATTTTTCAGACAGCGCAAAATGTGGCGGGATAACAGTACCGCAAATTTGACTGGATCACCGGAGAGGGTTAAAGACTTAAGTCCAGGACATCCTGGTATGAGGTTCTTGAAGTACTGTATTAAAGTAGAAAAAGACACCAGCGATTATTGGTATTTAGCGATTTCTAAAGTACTGACAGACTAGAAGTGAGAATATCTACAACCAGCTGATTCCTTCGTGGTGTTTTGGTGTAAAATGAATCCTCTAGAAGGAAACAAATTGCAGTTCATTTCCCACTCAAGCAGGACCGACTTGTTCCAAACCGTCCTAAGGAAAAAGGGTTTGACAATATTTGAAACTAGTGCTCCTGCCACGCTGCTGTGTATGTCCTATGTTTCAATTACACAGGAACAACGATGGCAATGGGAAATAATGATGCTGCAGTGCCTCGCTATGCAGATGACATCAACTTCTTAACCAAGTCTCCAACCTGCAACACATTCTGCATCAGAAGAAACACCCTCAAGCGACTCTCGATAAGAACTCAAAGGAAAACATATGATCAGTTTAAAAGAAACTTAATCAGGATTTTGTAGCCATCTTGATAATCAGGGTCTGGTGAATGTCAGGTGGTCACAAATCCCACATTTGAAAAACTGTTTTCTGGCCCCTTCCTAAATAATCTGCCGTCAGTGAGGAGGAAGTCAAACATTTTTGTGTTAGCGGTCAATTCAAAGTGCTGAGAGCGCATTAAGATAAGGTTTTAAGCTGATGAGCCCGTCCCCTTCATGTGAGGAGAGAACAAAAGCGTGGAGAACATGTTAACGAACGAGGGCGTGCCGCTCAGCTGACCGGTGGACGGGTTCAGCTCTCGGTCTCTCTCTCACGGATGTCGGTCCAGTGGTGGAAAAGTGCAGAAGTCAGAAGTTTTTCCTAATGTAGACTATTTATAGAAAGGAGTGCCGACTGACAAAGCAAATGAGAGAAAAGTTTAAGAGTAAAGAGAAGATGTCCAAACACAGATGGCATAAAACAACCGTCTACTGTCTTCTGCTCCAGAAAAAGAAAAAGAAAAAGTTCTACGTGTAAACTTTTCCATTACACTTACAGAAAACCACAATGCCATCTCCTTAATGATGCATCATTCTTCAGCGTGGTTGCGAATATCCATTAGTGG
This sequence comes from Poeciliopsis paucimaculata, assembly GCA_903067055.1. NCBI lineage: Eukaryota > Metazoa > Chordata > Actinopteri > Cyprinodontiformes > Poeciliidae > Poeciliopsis > Poeciliopsis paucimaculata. Next base: position 29,805 of record CAEGAD010037526.1, read on the forward strand.
CAGAATTACAGTAATAAACTCATTTATTTGCTTTTAAGTGGCAACAAGAGCCTTTAAAACAGATGTTGGAGAAATATCCAGTCTACCATTCAGTGTAAGAACAACTGTAATTTGTTAGGAGGAGCCTGGCGAGGCATGGACTGATTATCGGTGTCATGGCAGAACCGGGATTTACAAAGTCAACAATCATTTTTTGGAAAATTGGACCAATCCACTGCTTGTGACATCAGCGCACCCAGGAACTACAAGCATTTTTTTTTATGTCATTTGCATTTTCTAGGAAAACAAATCCATCACACACACATTCTGCAGACGCAGGGGTGTGTGTCGTCTTCTCTGTGCTTTCCAGCTGACGGTGGCAAAATCTGGGCTGCACCGAGGACGGTTCAAGTGGCAGAACTGGAACTAAGTGGCTACAGCACACCTTGAGTAATTAATTAATCGCACACACACACACTTTAATGCCTCCACACACACAAATACACACTTTGACCCAGTAGAGACGGTCTGTGTTCAACAGGGATGAAAATTGGAATATTAGTATTATTTTGAGCTTATTTAATGCAGAAGAAAAAGAGAGGAGGTTCACCGTCAAGTAAAATAAGTATGAATATACATACAGCTGCAGCTGCAAATGATTGGCTTTGATCAGGGACCTTTCCAATCCAAATAAGTTTTTTTAACTTCACCTGAATAAGGTTTCATCTAGAGGGAAAAAAAACTGAACTTGCTCTTCAAAAAAATGTAAAAAACGGCAAGAAAAGCTTTTTTTTTGTCGTTTCTGTCGTTAGTATGATAAAGCAAGATGAAATTAACTTCTATCACTCAACTTCTACGCAGCAACAGAATGAAAACCCAATTAAAATCTACTGAAGTCCTTTATCACCCCAATGCAGCACTTATTAAAAACACAGTTGATTTCTAAATCATTCAGAAAAATTCATAAGGAGCCGCTGCAAAGCACCTGCTCCAGAGCCACTGGTATAGTTGCTTATCTCTACATTACAAAAGGTCCAGTCAAAGTCCAGACATAAATCCAGTTGGGAATCTGCAACAAAACTTTAAATCCACTGCTGACGGAGGATCTCCGTCAGATCTGACTGAACATTTGTGTTATACGAAGCGGCGACTCAGAAAGACTAAATAAAAATGTATGCCGCGCCATGCAGTCATTTTCCTTCCCCATTCCCGGTTATTCCATAAAAAAAAAAATTTAAAAAAACACCTGAATCTTCAGGGACACATAAAGACAGCTACAAAGTCTGCCTTCTGTCATGTGAAAAACATTTCCAGGATTTAAGGACTGATGTCCCAGCAAGATCTAGAGAAGCTCATCCACCTTTAGTCGGATTGTTTACTGCAACAAGATTGCCTAAAATAAAAAAATCAGTGGATTTACTTGATGAATTTGATGATGGCATAAGACGTAATTAGTTACTGTATTTTTTTTGGCTCTAGTGGCCTTTATTTCACAGTGAATTGACAGGAAAGTGGCCAATGAGAGAAGGGGAAAGCATGCAGCAAAGGTCGCCAGGCCAGAAATTGAACCTGCGAGGGCAGCATCGAGGACTAAGGCCTCCATATGTGGGTTGTGCTCAACCCATGCGCCACCACAGCGCCCCCTGTATTAAATTCTTATGATATGAAGCACTGTGAACTGCCTTGTTGCTGAAATGTTCTAAATAACCTGGACTTTAAGATAATGCCGTTTTGGGTTGCAGCATCACTGGAGTTTAAAGAAAGAAAAAAAAAAAAGAAAATGGTGAAAGAGTGTTCAAACATCGCTGTAAACAAGCCGTGGGACCCATTCTCCAGTCGGCAGTAAATAGCAACAGATTTGTTCTTTTCATGCTACAAATAGTTCTTGTTCTTCGCTTCTTAGGCTGACATTTGCAAGGTCAGGAATTTGTGTGAGCCGCCACAGCTTTCCCCCGCCAGAGTCTGAGGTGAACACCGACAGAGGGAGAAGAATCTCTCCCGCCCTCTGCACCAGCAGCTGATGCGCCGCGACTGCGTCCCACCCGGAGCCGTCAGAGCGCGTCTCCTTCTCACAGGAGGAGCATGTCACACTCCAGATCGTTGGAAAGTTCTCCTCCTCCTAAGCATTTATTCCAGCGCTCAACCCAAGATTTCTAGATCCTGTCAGGATGTTTTAAGCATAAATCTACATCTTAAGTCTTCTTTTTTCTCTTGTTGTTGTTGCTCCCTGCTGAGCAGACAACAGGACGTCTGTGCCAGGTTTCTATTGAAGGCAGCAGTGGGAGCCAAGATGGGAAAAGTCAGCAAAACTGTTTGTCACCCCACCTTAAAGAGCCACAAAGATTTAGCCTTCAGACCTGGCTTAATAAATAAGTAGACGCTTTCAGCCAAGTTTCCTTCGAAAGTTGAAATGAACAAGCTCAATAATAAATTCCTTGTGTCTGCGTGCGTGTGTGTCCCTGAATTCCAGCGGGGCACCACAGCTCAAGGAACTAAGCCCACACTGACACAAACAGCTGCCAAAAAGCCGCATACTCACACAAAGTGTTGAGTCACAGAGTGCAGTCGGTATATAGGTGTGTGTGTAAGAGACGAGTTAAAATGCTTAAAAACTGCTTAAAGAAAAACACAAACAAAATCTGGACTCCATAGTCTTTGTTTATTTTGGCATTTTGATCCAAAATGAACTGTCCAGGTATAAAAGTGTTGTCTTTTGGGACAAAGTTGATATCTCATCTAAGAGGAAGCAGGAGGTGAAAACAGCATAAAGGTCACATCACGGTTCCCAGTTCGCTTCACAATCATCCCTGTTTGGCATCACTTCCGCTGGGATTTTCAGCGGACGATAGCGTACAGCTCAGACCGCGCGCACCGACCGATAAAATCAAACTCCGGTTCACAAGGGGGCGCCAAACCCAGGAAGCCTGCGAGTCAAACCACAAAACGAGGAGAGAAAATAAGACGCTTGTTTTGAGAAAAAAAAATTTGTGTCAAATTCCTGTTGAGAAGAAATCATTCCATGACTTTGTTGTTTAGTTTTGAGTTGGAAAACAAGAATATTATTTTAGGCTGGAGGATAAACCTTAGCAGCCTGAGTGATGATTTTAGTCGGAATTTGGAAGAGGAACGCTTAGTTTTTTTTCTTTTGTTCAACCAAAAATAGGGTGAAAAAAAAAAAAAAAAAGAGTAATACTCTGAAATGATTAAGCTAAACCACAAAAACACAAGGATTCAACAAGTTCTTTTTTGTGGCAAAGTGTTTTCTTGACTTCAACAACCTCACCTTTTGGGGGAACATCCAATTCCGACCTTCCATACAAGGTCATTTTGAGTTTTAGTTGTTCTTTAGACAGCTTTCAAACTTTGAAGTCATGTTTCTCTAGAAGGTTTGAAAATACCGAGTTACATTCGCAACGTTTATTACAGACGCTGAAGAAGTTAAAGACATTTGAAAGCTACAAAGCTTTCCCCATTATAGACGTGTGTTATGAAAAGGTTTCACGGGGGTTACGATGGTTAAGTAGCCTCACTAACACCAAGTTATCTTGACAAAGTCAAAAAGGGAAAATTAACATTCTTCTTGGAACTGAACGATGCCAATCTCTGACTTTCTTTGCACTTTCGCACAACAACCTAGATTTCTTTCTAATGATATTATGGAGGACTAAGGATTTATAGATTTTATCTCTTTGGACTGTAATGGATACATCGTAAACATTACAGATACGATATTCGCCAATCAACCTATTGAGACCGATCTGTAAATACTGGATCTGTTGATGATGCTTTTTAGGAACAAAGGGCAAAACCAGATTTTTAATATTGGATCTGATCTCCACTGGTCACAGCCAATCAGGAGAAAAGTGGTGCATTTCAGTCTCTGGTTGACTAACTTTAATTAGTTATGAAATTGAATTTCTGGACTCCATTACCCACAAAAATAATCAGACAGATCTAAGTGTGCTCCAAAAGAGTGTAACCAAAAAGTCCCAAAAGATGAGTGTGTGTGTGTGGCACAATGTCTCTCCTCCATCCTTTGTACTGATGTCATCCCCACTTCTCCAGAGGGTTGACATCACCTCAACCCTTTTCTCTCTCCCTCTGGCACAACACACACACACGCACCCACACGCACGCACACACGCACGCACACTTTGAACACTGGAGCATCTGAGCTATCCACCGCAGATATTGATTGAGAACACAGACCCCTCTTCTCCTCCTCTTCACTATAACTAGAAATCAACTGAGCATCTCTGTTGCCATAGTTACAAGCTAAGTGGAATCCATTAGTGGAGGAAGAATCACAGAATTTGCTAGATGTGATCCATCTGTTCATTTCCGCCTCTTTTATTTCCTTCATGCGATTTCCAGGAACAGATTTCAGTCCAGAGGCTGTTAAAAGCAGACCGACATTGTTACAGAAAAATGTTTACAATTACTGGCTCCTGGGATTTTTTTCTTTTTTTTGCAGCCAACCAACCCTCAGGAGACACAGATGACTCTGAAGACGAACACTGAAACGTTATCGATCTGAGCCTGTATGTGTCAGCAAAGGGAACGAGTCGACTTAGCGTTTTTAGCAAATGTTGCGATTTTGCTCCGCAGTCAAACCGAGTCTAGCGAACTATCAGGTGGGAAAAAAAAAAAAAAGAGAGAGCAAGACTTCCGACGGATAACAGGAAGCCTGTTTGTTTTGTGCCAAAGTTGTCCTTTTAGTTTAAAATTGGAATAATTTGAAATCAGTATTACATTCAAAGCTATACAAACAGTATCAATACCCAATCTGTATCGTTTCTTACCACTTCTGTCCTGATGAGCAGCAAATACTTTTTTGCCAAGTACCAGCGGTTACAGTAGTTTTACATGATGTTCTCATGAGCAGTACAAATTACACACTCCACATTATATGTCAATATACGTTGAGAGAAGACAACAGAACTCCTCTGAGAGCATTTGCATTAAAGCAGATTTATTTTGGACGAGCATCAGAACCAGAAATGCTCTTTCACAGCTTCAGCTGTAAGGGAGCATCCAGAGCACCCGATAAAAAGCATTACTGGACAAAAGAACTGTGGTCAAGACCTAATTAAATAATGCAGTGAGAAACGAGAGGCTCACACAAACACAGTCGAGTCTGACATGTTAAAGGAACCATGAGCAGAAATCGACATGTCACGCTCTCCAAAACAATGCAACAAAAACCCATTTAACCTCAACAGGGTCGCAACGTCACTAATGGCTCCATCATCCACATTGATTCTCCCTCGTTTCACCTCTACTTCCCGTTTGCTTTGCAGCACTGGGCTCTGGCTCTGCCAAACCACAATCAATAGGATAGCCTGACTGTTGTACACATTTGGTCTCCGTATTTTTTGTATTTTCCGATAAAGAAATGCTCACATAACCGCTGATGTTTCATTTCCCCTGCGCAGAAGATCATTTGCCAGTTAAAGAACAAAAGTGTGTTTGGTTCTTTATTGCTGACTTCACGCAGTTTTAACGAGACAAACAAATGACATAATTCTCCTCTCCGCCCTGCGCTCCTGCTTTCTTTGCTTTCCAGTAATACCAGAAAGGCTCAGGCGGCGCATCGCCTGTGACCAGACACTTCCTCATGCATAATTTCTGCTCCCTAATAAATGTGGAATTTTTTGGGGCCAGATCAAAGCGTAGAAAGTCTGGCTTTAATAAAGACTCGTGCAGAAAAATAATAGAATGTGTCACAACACGAACGTGGAGACCGCAAACCATCCTGATCCGGGAGTTTTTGACGTCTGCCGAATAAATTGTTTGCGACCGGAGCACAGCAGGCCTGAGTGCACATGCGGCAGGTAAAACTAATTGCTCGACCTGAGCCGTTCCTCTCTGCAGGGCCTCCATTATGGCTCCGGGTCAACCGCCTGGCATGCCTGGCAATGAAATTAGGTCAGCAGTTAGTGCAAAGAGTCTGTTTGATGGTGCTCACACACCCGGCTGGTGTGTAAAAACACATGAAAAGAGGCTTTTCGCTATAGGGGTTGACATTTATCGTGTATCGCAATATATTTCTCATCATGACAAAAATTTTGAGTCATTGTTGGTGCAATAAAGTCCAATTAATGGTTAAAAACATCCAAACCTGTTTGTATTGATTGGTTGGTCAATGAGGACTGTCTGACTTTAGGACATTGTTGCAGTAATTATATTGATTAATGATTACTGATCAGTATGACATTCAGATGATTACAGCTAACACACAGATCTCGCCAAGACATCAGTCCTTTAATCTTGGAAATGTTCTTCAGGAGACAGAAGGCTGACTTTGTAATTGCTTTTATGTGTCTCTGAAGGTTCATGGTCTTTTTTTATGCCATAACTGGGAAGGGGAATGGAAATGATTGCAAATATGCTGATCATTGTTTCACTTATAAAAACTCTATAAAGGTGGGTTTTTGAGCCTTAATTCAAAGGAAGTCAGAATTTCAGCTGTTTTGCAGTTTTCTGGAAGTTGGTTTGTGTCCGTGGCGCTACAACTGCTGTGTCCTGCCGTCACAGCAGTAGTTACCTCAAATATAAGTAATAAACATTTCCTGTCATCACTTTTAAACTTACCACATTAGTATCACAAAATATAGCAAGAAAACTTTAAGACCACATTGCCCAACGCTGCCTAAGTCAGTGCGAAACGATTTCCAAATGAAAAGATCTGCAACGATTTAATAAAAGGTGGATTGAAAGTGGACACCGGTCATCACACGGACAGAGAAAGACACAAGGCAGTAAAAGGAAATGAAGGACGAAACGACATCTTTGGAACAGTGAGGTGGCTGGAATGTGACGGTAAGTAGAAGGTATTCTGAATTTCATGGTGTGCTCACTTCACAACTATTTAACATCCATTGAAGAGCTTTAAAAGGACTGGACTTTTTTTCCCCTACACACTCCACACTTTCCTTTCCAGGCTTCTATTGTCCCTGGTCACTACTTAACACAAGAAGAGTTAAAGACAGGTCGTTATTATCTTACCCAATGCTTAATTTGTCTTTTGAACAAAGGCTGCCTTAAACTTACAAAGTGGTAAGACGACGGCGTGAAGAGCTGGATCCTGCAGCAGAGTGGGAGGGAACAACCTCCTTGTGCAAAACTGGAGACACTAATTGTTTTATAATGCAAGGCTCTGCAGCCTCGTGTGTCTCTTTAGGATTTCCATAGCAGCTATCATAAAAAATAATCCCAAAATGAGCAAGAAAATAACATCACTAAAGGGCTATGTGCCTGAATTCAAGAGGAGAAAGTGTATTTTCTTTCTCTCGTGTTTAAAACATATACCAATAAAGACATTTTTAATTAACCTGAATGTCTAGGCAGTTCCACCAGGTGTTTGCTAATTGCTGCTGCTAGTCTAGAGGAGCTGTGCAGAAGAGGCGTGGTCTGTGGAGTCAAAGCGCCAAGGCGGTGCTGTGTAAGAGCAATGGCTGAACGGTTGCCATGGGAGATTGAAGGGTTTCTCAAACATGCATGAATAAGTGAAAGCAATACTCTGGGTTGTGTTTTGGTGACAACGTGATAGAAAGCTCAAAAAAGTTGACTCTTAATAATAACCACGCACTAAAAAAAATCCTGACCATACAAAGAGTCTACATATGTCTGGTAAAAATGTCCAGTACATCCATTGTAAGACTGGAGGAATTTCTGCATCCTGTGTTTAGTATTATTGTTGTCTGGGCCTTAATCCAACCTGAGGCAGAGTTCATGTTTGTGAAAGGAGGGGAGGGGATAGGGGGTAGAAACATTACAGTGATGAAATGTTCAGACCTCGCTCTCCCCGAACCTCCACAAGATGTCTGAGCTTTTACCTGCTGTGCTCATAGCCGTACAAGTTCTCAAGGTGGAATGGCACGAACATTTACTACCAGGCCGCAGCAAGTTCAGCGACCGCCTCTTATGACGTTTTGGTCTGCTTCTTACTGAGTTGGATTGAGAACCAAAACTTCAACATTTCTTACATTTTCAGCTGCTGTGGTTCACTTTCACACTGCACTGTGCAAAAGGAGTCAAACCCTTTGAAACACATGTTCACCTCCAGCCTGCGGTGGCGCTGCACCAAGAACCACAGGAGGAAATGACACGAAAACCTCAGAAGAAGCCATGAGTGTAACTTCCTTCTTCACAAAATGTAAAAGAAAATTGGAGTAGTGTCAAATTTTAGCAGTTGTAGGATTTTTCTTTTTGTGAAGGACAAAACACAGCGAGTCATTTCTCTTGCCAGCACTGCATACACACATTTGTTTTGGTTGCGTTTACCCAGAATGCCCTATGAAATAGTCTGCTTCTTACTTTTTGAAGCAGTCTCCCGTCCACTTGGCATTCATATATGCCTTCCATATGTGAATGCCAACCTAACCCAGACCGAGGTCAAGTTCACACCTCCACAAATGAACCGGACATCTTCCTAAGCAAACGAAATGGAGTTTGATTAAAGTGGACTAAACAGGGCTGCTGTGAACACACCCTAAGAGAATTGAAGAAAAATGACATGTTTCATTGGGTCAAATCGATCACCTGGCTAAGTTGTGGAAGGGTTACTAAGACCTTTAGAGATGCCTAAATTGTTTGCCCCACCTACTGCTGTAGTAAGTATTTTAGAGAAAGTCTAGTATATTTGGTGCTCACACTGTCTTTCCACCCTGCTATTTGTAGTAGAAGTCTATCTCACTTCTCATTTTCAGGTGGTCACATCAGCGCAGCTTCCTTTCACCTTGGAATCCAAGAGGAAATGAGCCTCCAATTAGAGAAAGAGGAAGATGATTTCTAGGTCCTCTTTTTATTATGGCGAAACATGAAACCGTAGGAGACAAAGGGAGAAACGCCGCAGTGTGGTCACTTTCACTTCCACCTCAGGCTTTTCAGGAGCAAGCCTTTCTCTGCCATCATTTCACATCCTTCAGTCTGCTTACACATGCAGAGCAGCCGCTACTTAAACATCTCCACCTTCCTGTGTGTTAAATATTAAAACCTTGGAAACCCGAGAGCCTGAACCAACAGGATGGGATGCAGCATGACCTGGAGGATCTCTGGACATTCTGTCCAAGGACGGAGCAAGCAGAGACGTTTCAGGGACAGTTTCAATTGAAGAGTGGTGATAAACTGCTCTAAGGGCTACATAGCTTGATTGATTCTCCAGTATGGCACAAGGAGCTTAGCAACACCTACAGGTCTACATAAGACCAACAGAGGACAATGATCAATACTTAACGACCAACACCCTTCACCCGAACAGATCTTCTGCATAAAACCCGACTCTAAAGACAGAGAAGCGGTCACAAAGTGATCTTGGAACAAGCTAAACGGGATGAGAAGTAATCATGCTCCAGACAGACAGACAGACAGACCAGTGATCCTGAAAAGCTTTTCCCCAGGACACAGACTGCACCATCTCCGCTTCAACATGGTCACATTCAAACAAGTTTCAATTCACTGGAAACAAGTTCAAACCCAAAATGTCTTTGTCTGCTTGTGGTGGGGTTCAAATGAAGTTACAACAAAGGTTTTCTTTTAAAACACAGGCCACCATAAGGACATTACACCAAACAGAGCAACAGAAGCTAATATCTTGGGGTCTTTTTTGTGTAGAGTACATTGAATTTATGCTAAAGAGAACGCAGCTTGGGAAGCTAAAATGCAGACACGCAGTGCTACATGACCTGCAACAGGCTAGCGCTAGGAAAGCAGACAATCCAGCAGCACAAATTATTTTCACTGGTGCTGATTGTCTGTACCCTCAAGAGCAAAAATTAAAAAGTCTTACTGCTAAGATGCTAACGTCTTAGCATCTTGTAAATATTTTAGCATCTTAGTTCTACGATGGCGCCTGATGTAACCTTGGAGACTCAGTAGGGAACACGTAGAAAACTTTGATTAGTGTTGTGGATCTTACCTCTGCAAGATTAGTGTCAACTACGAAAATATGTTGTTTTTTTTTGTTTGTTTTTTTTATTTAAGATTTAAATTGGTCAATTCAGATTAAAACTTGTTTAAAAAGCCACGAATATCTTGTCTTTTTAAGCCAAGATATTGAACTTCCACTGTCTGGTGTTTACTTTTTTTTATCTCCATTGTCCACGCCTATAATTTAAGTTTATCTTTGCATTTTTCTCAGTTTTGGAAATTTTTTTTTTTTTTTTTTAATAGCTTCTTTAGATTCGCATTTACAATAATCTTTATTATTATTGTCAAAAACGTAGAGCTCCAAACATCAGCTCTCAACCAATGAAATGTTCATTCAGCAGGAAACAGAAACACTTCAAACACTATTTTTTTCCCCTCCTTCTGATTCCCAACTATTATCCCGACTCGCTGTGTGCGTTGCCATGGCAACAGCCCCGGCTCAGTCATCCTCCTCTGCCCTCAGAGTCCAATCCTGCACAGATTAGATAGGGCCATCAAACAGAAAGAGCTGAATCCTCCGAGGATTAGATCTCGGAAACAGAAACTGTGACAAACTCGCGGCTCAGTATCCAGACTGAAGTCGATCTTACAAATCACAAAACCCAAGTTTACTTGTGTTTTCCTCGTTCTGTTTTGTACCCCATACAAGTTGCCCTGCTGACCATTTTCTCCTAAATTTCTTTTTTTTTTCTTTTTTTTTTTTTTGGGAAAAAAGGTTTTAAAATTACTCTGCGGTCTCTCTGTATGCTGCCCTTTTCATAACAACAAGCCATTGGGACCAGCAGCTATTCCTCATCAGGGTATTTTATATATTTATAGATGCACAATGACATTTTAAAGATCAGGAGAAGTCTGCACCAGCGCCATGCCAACGCACGGGCCCTGAGGGAGGGCATGAGCAGTGTGTGTGTGTGTGTGTGTTAGTAGAGATATCAATGACACTGGATTAGGTACACTTCATTTAGTACCACGAATGCCTCCGCTAGACCAAGCGCATCAAGAGGATGAGCCTGAGGGCCACGTGCCGGGAAACAAGACACGGACGCCGTTGTTTTGGTGTTGCTATTAATAAATCATGCTTGCAGGCAAGTGTGAAATTAAGAAGTCTGTTTGACCGTGTGAAGCAGAACGGAGGAGGAAAAAGCGACCTCGCATTCGGCGCGAGGAGACGCGGCTTAAGAACATTTCTCAACGAGGCAAAGTCGGCGCAGTGTTCGCTTATCTGAGCAGGTTTTTTTTCTGCACCAACCCTCTCTAAAGTAGAGGCTGACAGAGACATTGAGCTTTTTAAACTTCCTTTAAAGATTCACCACAAAGTCTGACTGCATTCAACACACACGCCCACGCACACACACTCGATTCAGGTAAATACAGATCAGAGTGCGTCATTCTTTGCAGTAGAGAGAGGCATGAAGACAGCAGACCGTCAAAGCTGCTGCAGACCATAAAGATCAAGATAAAGATTTTTACATTTGCAAACTGCGCATAAAGTTTTAAATATTAAACATAATCAACACATGCTTACACACAACCGCACATATCTGAGAGACATTAGACAAAAACTCTGAAAGACGTCAGCTTCATTTTTCGTTTCGTAAAGGAATCCACCGAGCAACACTTCATAACCCAACAAGTTTTTAGGATTTTGTCCGATTAGAGCAACAACTTCCAGTAATTTTGATTCTGTGTGACAGAACATAAAGTTGTGTTGAATTGTTGAATGGAAGTGCAATGAAGCCTAATTTAACATTTCTATAAACTGAATCTGATGTAATATCACAATAACAGCTCCAAGGCTGACTCTTCCCCCTAAAGTCAGTTTGAACAGAGAGCGACTCAACCTCGATTGTCATGTCCTGCCACAGAACACCCAATCAGATTCAGGTCTGTACTTTGACTGGACCATTCCCCACATGTGGGTATGCTTCCACCTAACCCTTTCCACTGCAGCTCTGCTTGTTAGAAATGATTAGCCAGCTTGGAGGTAAAACTTCACCCCACTCAAATCTTTTGCATCCAGCATGTTGTTTTTCTCCAGCTCATCATCATATTGTCTGACCAGCTGATCTTAATGAGCGTTTCCCTGTGGGGACAGATAGTGTGTTCAGGGCAGCGTCCTCTGCTATAAAGGTCAGATTTGATGGAGAGCTTGACTGATTGCTGTTTGCTTAACAAAATCTCCAGCGTTGCCGTGGGCAACACAGATTTCTTCACTTATTTTATATTAATTTACTAATTGGATGACTTGTGAAGGCAACTGGGTGTGCTGGATTTTATTTTGGGGTTTCAGATCAATGGGGGCTGCATATATATGTGAGGTTTTATATCCCATATATATTGTACCAATATATATGTAACACATATATATATTGGATCAAGGTAAATGGAGATCAGAGTGCGTCATTCTTTGCAGTAGAGAGAGCCGTTAAAGACAGCAGACTGTCAAACCTGCTGCAGACAGGAGTATGAAAATGTATTTACATTTTTCATACTCCTTTATATAAAAATGTAAATATGGAGTATGAATGAATAATTTTACCAGACACTGTGTATTTTGATTAAATGGCTTTTTCAGGCACTATGGCTGGAGGGCCGTCTCCATCCGTCTAATTACCATCGAGTCGGATTAAACAGTTTACACCTTCATCAAACCTAAAAACACCAAACATCAGAAAAACAAAAGGGCCATCTAATCACAAACACGCACACATCCACCAGGCGACCAGACAGACCCAGTTTCCCCTCCCCCCCGTTTCAGTTTGACTGCCCCCCGATCCAGTTACCCCCTCCATCCAGCCACTAAATCCACTTACAGGCCACTGTGCCACTGGCTGATTGTTTTCTCTCCGGCAGCAGATGCTCTGCCTCCTTTCTCCGTCCCCAGCACCTAATCAGCCGTCAGCGGGCGCGTGGGGGGGACCGAAAGGGTCACGAAATGTTAATTATTTTTTTCTTCCCCTTCTCTGATAAACACGTTCCAAGCTTTCAGATGCATTGGCGTAAAAGCCTGGGAAGAAGAAGAGCTCACGGAGACGCGTTTGGGTTTTGGCTGCATTACCTCATGCTTTCTCAAAAGGAAAACGCCGCACACAGACAGGAAGTCACTCACAGGCCCCATCTACAGCAGCTACACGGTGGTTTTACACCGCAGAATTAGCATTTCAAAAGACAGCGCTGGAGGTAGCTTCAAATGATACGACAACACACACGCACACAAAAAAAAAGACTTCTAAGGTGAAACAGGCATGGGAAGGTTACATCTATCACGGTATTATGCAGGTAAAGCCGCTAACATTTTCATTTGTTCATGATGTGCCAGAGAAAACACCACAAAATGCAAGGCATGTTGGGGAAAGCCTAGCGTGCCCCGCCTCAATTCTAGCGTAAAAGATAAACCTAGCTTAAGAAGCTAATTTGAGATGCTGGGGAAACAAAAAATTACAATGCATTGTTTTGAACACCGCCCTATTTTTTATTATTTTTTTACCAAGAATCTACTTTCTGTATTTTATCAACAGTGAAAAATCAGAGGATTGATGACGAGAGGGAAACATACTGGCAAAAACAGCACCACCGCAAAGCTAAAGCTAGCTATCCAGATTAAAAGTACCAGCAGCATGACGTTTCGCCATCTTCAAGAAATGCCACTGATGGTTGGTGAGCTGACAGAACAAGGCGCTGATTCTCCCCCTGGCTAACAGTCCATCAAAATGCCACAGAAACACAGGAGAGAGTCGGGCAGAAACAGGAAGGCACCAAGGAAGAAGAAGTCCGGCTGACGAGATCCTAGGTGGAGCCTCGGGTAAATATTGAGAATATTATTAATGCTGTTAAAATCTCATGGATCAGTAATATCAGTGATATCTTAGATGTATTGCTGATCCTCAAAAATTATATATAAAAATTAATATAACTACTTTAAGCTTTTAATATTTGTACCTTCACTATTTAATATACATGTAATTTAAGACCGGATTTCTCTCCTGCTTTGTCCACCATTGTTACAAGAAAAAAAAAATCTCCCTTTCGACTCACAATTAATCTAGGGATAACTTACCAGATTTGTATAGATCAGATTTGTCCTTTAAATCTATGGAAAACATGAATGCATTTGCAGAAGTTCTTGAATTTTCAACAGCCTATGTCGAATCGCTGTGTCGTAATCGGTCTTCGGAGGATGCGGCCCTCGCATTTGGACATACTCTCAGTAAGACTCGAACACGAGAATGAGCAGGACGAACATTAGTTATCAGCACTGATGTCAAAATAAGTGATTTATCTTAAATGGTAACAGGAACGAGACATGACCCAGAGTGTCAGCTCCTCTTGATGTGTGAATGTAGGTGTCATGACTCAAACCCCTTCATTAACACCCATGAAGCCACAGCAGGCCAGCTTTCACACCCTGCTCCAACAAAATGAAAACACACAAGTCTACAACACACACACACACACACACGCCCACACACACACACACACACACACACACACTGTACTGCCGCCGTCATGCATCTACCCTCCACCCACTTTGTACACAAATACACATCCATGCCGCCTCTCCTGTGGGACGTTGGTTTCGCCGTGACAACAGCCAGTCACAACGGAGCTGCTACGCATCCACGAGCCAATCGCTCGCCTGCCGTCGTTCGTCCCCGGCCAATGAGGTGACGCTCTGCCGGCGGCTCGTTTTCCATGGGCAGCTTTCTTTATTGTTCTGGATGAGTCTGTAGTGGAGCTGCTCATTATGCCGCGGAGCGTCTGCTGCCTGAGAGCTTTTCATTACAGGCACAGCTGTAAAGTGGACTCCCTGACGGATGGACTCCACGTCCCACCATCCATCTTCACCTGCCTCCGTCTTCAAGAGACGCCAAACAGATTCAATTACAACACTAATAAAGTCTTACATTTACAATCAGTCTGCTGAGCTGGCATGGATATGTTGCAAATGACAGTAAAATTCAAAAGAAAGCAAGAAGTAGTCAAATCTGACAAACTATACCCAACCATGCAAAAAGACAGTCACTACATGACAATTTCAGCTCTACTGACTTGTATTTAGGTAAAAAAAAAAACAGCACAAAAATGTGGTTCTTTCAGTAGATTTGTCTATCCCTGCCACCAGTCGTTTACATATGAAGCAGGAAGAAAACGAGAAACAACCATGACCTAGATGAAGATGCCACATTTCCTCAGGACAATGTGAAGCAACGGCACACACCTGAGCAGTGGGCCTCGCTTTTAAAGAACCGCCACGACTGTGCAATGCCAACGATCTCAGACCAAGTCAGAAATGCCTCTTACCTGACGCTGTCTGCACGCTCATAAATCCCGGAGCGTCTCTGTGAGGCTCATCGGCAGAGACCCTTATTGTCGCCAACTAGCTGCTTTTACTTACTGGGAGCGAGTAAGTGAGCGAGTCTGCCTCCTAGCAACCGCTGCCTGACAGGGAAGGTTGACGAGGTTACGTTGTCACAGGCACCACGAACCTACACGAGAGCATGGTCTGCAGCTGAGTGAGGAAGAGGAGGATAAGTGGCCGAGATCTGCACATCCTCCCCCCACCTGATGACAGCTAAATGATTTATATTAAACATACAAATATCACTTTAAAAAAACAAACAAACAGTGAAATGGACGGTGGTGAATAAACGACTCCTGCTGTTCATTGTGTTTACGAGCCCGACGGGATAGAGGTGATACATTTAAATATGTAATTTAGACAAGAAAGCCTCTTGCTAAGCTCTCCGATTATCTTTCAAATTACATTAAAAGACCAAAAAATATTAAAGGGGCTTTGGAGAAAGCGACTGTAGTCGAAACAGAAAAAAAGATGGCTAGTCCACTTACGCCCGATTCTAGTACCAAGACACTGCTAACATCTGGACAAAACATTTCAGTATACACAATTATTTAAATTTGGACCCCGATCAGTGACATCACATGAGGTCAGAAGACAGTCCTCAAGCCTAGCCCAGGTCAGACATCTTCAGACTGCCCACCCAGAGCAGTAGTCTTCGGAAGTAGTCAAAAGGTAGACTGCTTTCTTTCCATCTCCACTGCATTGACCCCTCAACTTTCCAAGGTCAGAAAAACTAATGCTAGTCCCAGATACCCAAGTGACCAATGAATACTTAAAAACTTTTGACCTGGTGCTGACCTCCAAGGTCTACGCTTTATTCTCCATTAGAAAAGCAGTGTTTTCGTTTGTTGTTGTTCTGCGAGGGAATGTCCTGAGAGGTCTATTGTCCGATCCACACGTCATGTGACTCCGAGAATCGCCAAGCTCTACCTGCTATATTCGTATTGTGGTGTCCCAGTTTAGAGTTACACCCAAAAGTAGGACAGACTGCAGGACAGAGCAACTTTCAGACAACCTTGGCAGAATGACAAAGCTTTTATAGTTGCCGGAGAGAGAGAGAACCGGGAGAGGCAGTGAGGCAAGAAAATGTGACTAAAATATAATCTGGGACAGAAAAGCTTCAAAAGTATCAATAAAAATTTATTTGAAGACAATGTTTTGCCAATATTCCAAAGACAGGGTTTAGCAATAAAAAGATTGATTTTTTCCGAATCAACAGATTAGTCACCTGGCAAACCTTTAAAGATTTGATCCCTGTCTGGTATTTATGACCAGGGATGCTGACAAATCTCAGACGTTGCTCCAAATATCCAATGACTGCAGCAAAGCTTTCTAAAACATCCTAAAGGTTAAGATGGACGACTGGATTTAATCTGTTGCTTGATCAAGATAAACATGCCACACCCAAGTCCTCTGGTTGCAGACTGCTTTGTTCTGGCCCTGGCCGCTACAGTCTCACACAAACACACACACGCAAACGCCCGCACACACACACACCTACACACACATACACACAGTATACTGCATCAGAGCGGTGGCAGACTGTAGGTCACATGCTCGCCTTGCCTGACTGTCGCACTGTGAAAGTATTCAAATTCCTCTCGGATGCTGCCAGCGCTCTTCAGCAGGACGTCATTTGGCCGAGACTCGACCGTTGCGGGCCTGCGGCCTTGGTCAATGTTTTTAAACCAGCTGAGCACTAAAATAGGAGACGAGCGCTTATTAAAAGAGCGTTTTCGCTCCAAGAGGAGGGAGGCTAGGGTGAAACAACAGTTCTTTGGTTGGAGAGGATCTTAGAGCCTGGCTGATTCCTATTGGTGGCCAGTAACTGCTGAACCTTCACCAGTTCAGCAGTTACTGGCGCTAAACCCAAAAATCAGGCTTTTTTTCCTGGTAGAAAGCACTACCAGGTTGTCCAAGAACGATGACTTAAATTTTGCTATTTTCAGCACCAGTGTCATGCTTGGTAAGGAAGTTAACCCTCCTGCAGTTTTAAGAGACGGGGTAATTTGGCTCCAACAAGCTTTTTACTCGTGTTCTGGCGGCCTCACGCTGACCCTACGTGCACTTTGATGAGTTTTTTTTTTGTGTCTGTGGTTTCGGGAACTGATGGGACAAACCACCACCATCCCTCACCCCCACCCCGACTCTTTCTGAGCATCACGCTAAATACATAGAGATATATATGGCAACAGTTAAATATGCTTTCTACAACTTAAGATCATATCATGTCGAGGACCTGATGTTAAGTCAGAGAGAGAAACTGAGCTTTCGCAAACAACAGAAAGGATAATGCAAAGTTATGCTATTTTACCCTCATGAAAATCCAATCTGTCATAAAACATGCTGAAATTGTATATATTGACACCTTTAAAATCTCAGACTTAAACTAAGAATCATATCTCCAAATTTTAAAAAAGAATGTTGCAAAGAATTAGCCATGCTAATTGCTAATACAAGTTGCATTAATCATTCTCTCCTAAAAATAGTAGTAAAACCTTGTTTGACAATCAATTTTTCCTCTAACACACAGTGTGACGTTGGCCAAGCTCTTCCTATAAAAAGATAGTGACGGCTTGCTGCCGGCACCGGACCTAGAGTGTTTCTTACAGCTGGTTTACCTTTGCAGACAGTTCTCACTGAGAGAAGCATGGTTGGCTTCAGGGTAGAGCAGGCCAGCTGAGCTAGATCTGTCAATCTGAGCAACAACTCCATCAATCTGCCGCCATCACAGTGAGACAAACAATGCAAGCGTCAGCAGACCGAGGGCTAACTCGGACCACCCGAACCAACTCAGCAATGTTCTGGGGAAGTTCAAAACAGGCTTCTAAACCGGCCACCATGTGCTACAACTGACTGCAGGATCATCACATTCTGAGAAGTTGAACTGTTTGCACAATGTATCCTCTCAACACCCTGCAGTTGTTTTCTGTGGGCTCCTCAAACCAACATCCAGCTGCGACGGATCGTCATGGTTTGGCCGCTGGTTCCGTTCAGCTGCCCAGGTCTAATGAAGAGAAATTTTCTGCAAAAATTCACATTGAGCAGATGAATAAAAATGCCTTCTAACTTGATCACTTCCCAGAAAGCCTCTTTTGCTTGACTTTAGTCAGTAGCCTGCAGAGTGAAGTCAGCTGTAACCCAGGGACCTTGAGGTTTTTAGGGATTCTGGGTGCTGATCAAAGGCACTTTAGCGGGACAAATGACGGCTCACTTGAGGTGGGGGTCATGTGGATGGGATCTTTCTTTACAAAACCACCCAGAAGTGGACGAGCAGAGGGAGACAAATGGGAAAAGAGCTAGGGGGAACTCCAGTGGGAAACAATAAGGGTCTTTTTGTGTCTTTTGGCCTTCGTCACAATCACTTATTGTAAATCATCGGCGAAAAGCTGTGCGACGAGTCAAGTAGAATATCCCATCAAATCATGGTGAAATGAAAAGTTTTGACCAAAATCGTCAAGATTATTTGGCACAGGAAAGCACGCCAGAAGCCAGAGTTATGACTCAAACCGCCTGCCGTCTCAGTTCTCAGAGCAAAACTCTGCTTTGACCCACAGCAGTTTAGCTTTCTATGGCCTAGATGATCGACCCTTTTTGCAAGGTCGATTATGTAGATGTCATGTTAAATGAATAAATTTTCAACATATTTTAAACGAAAAAATGGGTTTGTACTCTGAATAAGGCATTTTGAAACACCCAGTTTCATCTGTTCTGATGCATGTCAGGTTATTACGGTCCATGAAGAGTTCGGTTCGTCTCAGGACGTGTTCTCTCCAGATCCGAACACCCTCAACCAAAGAACTGCATCTGTTTCACTGCCCAACACTTACTTTCTTTTCGTAATATCAACTTGGAAATCAAAAATATCTTCCAGGTACGAATAATATGCAAAATCAAATGGAAAAAAAAAATGCACAGATTGTTGACCGTCATGTCAAAGACTCTAAAACAGAAGCTACGTCACTTCCAAATTCTGTACGAGATATTTTGATAGATTGAACAGATTTTGTTTTCAAAATGAGTCACCAAATGTTGCATTGTAGGTTTTTACAGCCACAATAATCATACTGGTTAGGAAGTAAATAGCAAATGTTTTCTGCTAGTGAAAAAGAAATGATTAAATGTGCTTTGTGTAAACGTAAAAAGTAGGAACTTGATGAAGTGCCTGCATACCATGCTGCAGTTAGAGCAGTAACTCCTGGCATGTCAGGCCAGGAAAGGACTGCTGCTGTTGCTGACAGAAATGGGAACATTTGAAGTTTCTCGGTTTCGTGGACATTTTGTCAGGCGTCTGGCAGCAGAAATTTCTCATTTGCTACTCCATAGTAAATACATAAATTAACCAAGCTTCCTGTCTCCAGTTTGGGAGGAAACCAACTGATGTAGTCAAAGTCTGACTTCTTTCTCCTATAAAAGTATAATACTTCTAACTCATCCATAAAAATATGTTACTTACTACATAACAGGAACACTATTATGATCGGTTATCAGTACCAGTTCAAATTTTCATACGAGTACATCCTCTGTGAAAAAGGAAAAACATAAAACAACACAATTTCCCCACCATTTTCTACTAGCTTCAGCTGCAGTGCCTGAAGACGATTCAACAAATGATAATATTGGCCTGCAGATAGTGGATGAATGCTTCTTTTACATTAGCGTTGCCTCAAACTAACACTCTAAAACAAAAAAAAAGGAGCAATTTCTTACTGGTACATGTCTTCTGTAAGCACATTAGTTGCCAGTTATGTAAAACCTAAACAGAACCTTAAATCTGTAGAAAGATAGGCTTTGAGTATTTTATAGAGAAGATTATCATCGTTTGTTTTAATCCATCTTTGAAACTGCTGAAATGTTGTGTCTTATTTTTGTTTGTGGCTAAAGGAATCTCATTGTATAGTTTTTGTAATGTTTGTAAGGTATGATTTTATGGTTGTGTGCCCCAGGAAGAATAGTCTCTACTTTGGGAGAGACTAATGGGGATCCTTAAACAAATGGTGCTTGAAATGTGATATTAAACCACATGCAGCATCCAAGCCGGGAGTCTGATCTCCAGCTGCTCGCCCCGTTGCAAGAAACACCGTTGACAACTTCGACTTCAAGCTCACCAATAAAGCAAGGCCTGTTCAATTTGCACGACAGAAACGGTGCATAAAGCACACGCAGCCATGGCACGAGGTTAAACGGGGACACAAAAGACAGACAATAGATTCAGAAATTCAGAGAGAACATCCCCTTACCACCAGCTAAAAGCATGAACGAAATAAATCTCGTTGGAATCAAAAGCCCGAAATAGTCTGGGCCTGTCACACATGCTAGACTGAGGAAACTCTTTTGTCGAAGGTGTGAACAGCATAAAGGATTTTAGGATCAATGCCCTGCAGTGAAAGAGCAAAAAAAGATCATCTGTCTTTTTTTTTTTTTTTTTGGTCTTCTGTGTTTTGGTTTCTGCGGCAAACTTCAAAAACGAACAATATTTCCAAGAGCTGATGTCAAATTTAGATCGGCACGACGGGAGCAAAACCAACAGAAACTTCATTTCTGATGGACACTGAACGCAACACACTAGATCCTGTCTTTTGATTGGTCACTTTCCGGTCTCTTTTAGGTGCAACGATTGGACCCAAAACTGCCTTTGTAACTAGAAAAGCCCACACAGATGGCAGCTGAGTTTTACATCAAGATTTCTGCCTGGAGTCTCTAACCAGATGTTTGCAAAAGCACTAAAGTAGACCATACATACAAATCTTTTCCACAGCTGCACCTACCTGTATTTCTCAAAGTAAAAAAAAAAAAAAAAAAAATCTGTACTTTTCAGTTTGGAACATTTTTGACCCAGATTTTTGTGTCAAATTTTGGCCTTTTTACCATTTTGTATGCTAAAAACGCAATAAAAACCCAAGTGTTTCAACGTGACCTTATAAAAGTACTTTGCCATATGTGACTGAGGCCTTTAAGTGCTTATGTGAATTTGTAACAAATTACTTTAAGTCTTTGTAGAAAATGGATTTTAAAGGTCAACAGGACTGAAGGTGAAAAACAGCAGATGTGATACTAACTCACACTCAAAATCAGACACTTGTAGTATCGATAAAATTCATAAAAGATTAAAATACTAAAGAATATGATTTTTTAAAACACCCTGTTCAGAAATCTTTGTCTTCTTTTGTCTCAACATCAACACATCAGTAAACCTTAGCTTGCTCTGTTTTTTTGTTAAGTGGCATAAGGACAATGACAGAAGGGGGTCAAAGGTTATCAATAACAGGTAGCACACACCCTGAAATACCTTACAAACTACAGATCATCACTGCAAACTGTGAAACGTACATACTTTCTTTTTCTTTTTATATATATTTTTTAAATCTGGGACACGCTAGAAAACATGTGAGGCATTGATTGTAATTTATCCAAAGTCAGAAATTTAAGAAAAAAGAAAGCTTAGGATTTGGCGAAACTAAACCCAGCCCCAAAACAACATTTTGATCCTTTAGGGAAAAATACATCTGACAGTTCTGACATTCCTCAGACAAACGTCAGCGATAACAATGGATACCCTGACGACTGCGCTCGCCTCGTCCCAGTCTTCTCGTCTGCGGCGGGACAAAGATGGATGCTATTTAAGATCTCCCAAACACGCACCGACTCCGCCACTATTGTTGAAGGCTCTATAAATACACCTGCTCAGAAAGCACATCGCCACACTGACGTGGTATGGGACGCACCGACCTCACACCGGAATCGTCTTACACGAAGACGTAGTTGACGGCAAGGACACAAGAAGCCAATTAGTCGATTGCAACAAAACGTTTCTCCAAGGTGGTGCCGAGATGTGAAAGAAAACCCAATTGAAATTCTGTCCAGGATTTTGGACTGGGGGCGTTGCCTCAAACATCACTGAGACAGAAGAAGATGTTTCTCATCTTTACCACTTCCTTGAATCAAAATACTTTGTAGCAAGAGAGCAAATGTTAAGACGTGCAATAGCATTTGAGTCAAGATCCCAGTGTCAGAGTCAAGAGACCCGACTAAGAGTTATCAAGCTTTGCTGTGTCCCTTGCCCAATCAGGTTTGGAGAGACAGTACTGAAAGATCTTAGCATTAGACATAGAGAATCTTCCATTGAATCACATTACAAATGTGCTAATTTAGATTAAGTGATGGTGATTGTTGAGGACATTGGAGCTACTGTAAAGTACAAGAAACCAGCTGAAGATTATCTGACTTTTGTGATTTGTTCTTCATCCTGCAGGAAGTATGCAGGATGAAGAAATTGGTGGTTCTAAAAGGATGGACATGGTCAGCAAAATTCGGGCAGGCTGCTGTCGACGTCTGCTGAGAAAACATCCCCCGCACCGTTACACTCCCGGTTCGAGACACAAACCGGATAACGTTTCTTGTCCTTATAGCTAACAGGTCTGACGTGTATGCATGCATCCAGACGATGCTCTGAATGTCTTTGTTGTAACAAGGGTTTACTTGCACTGCTGTCGGTTTTCTAACATTTCACTCCAGACTAGGCATTCTCTCCTTACATGAAAAAGGGATCTTTCCCCACCTGAATGCTGCTCACACGATATTTTCCCCAAGAAAAGGCTGTGCATGATGAAAACCTCCTTTTCGTTTTGCTCAACTCTGATTGTGATGACTAACACTGCCTGTGTCTGGACTAGGTTGTCAAAAAGCCACAGTGGGTGCAGCTCCTCTGTCAGGCCTAAAACCTGACAGAGGATCTCTGAGCTGAGTTTGAGCTTCTCCCCCTGCTCTGAGTGCAGCTGGAGCTGTCACAGAAATGTTTCCAGCTCCGCTCTCAAGGGCTTTGCCACTTACATAATAACCTGAATAAAATGTTAATGTCAGCAAGTTGGCGTCGCGGTACGGGCATTCTCCAGTGATTGAGAATGAGACGGACAACTTGAGTGCTGGATCACAGAAGTGCTAAGAACAAAGTCTCAGAATTTGAAAGGTAGCGAACATGTGAGGGCTTTGTCTTGTTGCGGACCGCCACAAGGCCGAAGGGACTCATTGACAGGGAGTTGGTCGTCTGGTATGAGGTCATGCAAACCTGCTTTGACAAGACGGTTTCTAAATAAACAAGAAGGAGTCAGAATTTGAGCTCTAAACGAAGCTTAGCTTACAAAGTCCCATTAGCTGTGGTGGCCTTGCAGATGTAAACTCTACAAAATGCATAGATTTTGTAGAGCTTTTTGATGACCGCTGCATCTCTACTGTAGATTTCTGAACACGTTTGCATCCGCCCACGTCAGGCACAGCATTATGACCACCTGCCTTAACAGTGTACTCTTCCCTCTTTTGCTGCCACTGCAGCTCTGACCCATTGAGGCGTGAACTCCACTAGACCCCTGAGGGAGTCAGGTGGCATCTGGCACCAAGATGATAGAGGCAGATCCGATAAGCCCTGTGGGTTGTAAGGTGGGACTTCTACGTATCGGACCTGTTTGTCAAGCACATCCCACAGACTCTCGATTGGACTGAATACCTCAAACTTGTTTTCTGATAGCGTTCGTTCAACCAGCATTGACTTATTGAGGTTGCTTGTCTCTTGGATCAGACCGAAAGCGGGGGCTGCTGGGGGGTCAGCCCTTTGTTCCTTTCGGGCATCAACGAACCTCGGCAGCCGGTGACCTTGTTGCTGACAGACACTGACCACTGCAGACTAGGAACTCCCTGTGAGAGCTGCAGTTTTGAAAATGCTCTGGTGTGACCCGTCAAAATCGGGTCAAATGGTCACCTGCGGCTAACAAGTCCTGAACGTAGCTCACATTCGCTCAGATTTGTAAAGAGCTCTCTGTTGCCAGCTTGTTTGCTGGTTCTGTTTAAGCTAATTCATTGTTTGGCTGATGTAGGCAGCTGAAAACGAAGCAGTAGCAGTTTTGCTAGGGATTCGTTTTGCAGCAGCTGTCATCAGCATCTCTACAGAGTCTGCTCAGCCTCTTCCACATCAGGGTATCAGCTCCGCTTTAAAAGAGGTGCATCTGAACGTCCTTGTGTCCAGCTATAAAAAGCAGCCAGGCCCAATCAGTCAGCAGCGGGCTGATGGAAGCAGCAGCCACGACGCCTGACACACACACCACACACACACACACACACACACACACACACACGCACACAGTGAAGAGAGGGCGAGGGGAGGGGGGGCTCCCAGGCAGCTCTCAGCCCTGCAAAGAGGGAAGTAAGCGGCACAAAAACAAAGCTCTGCAGCCTCTACGTCGCCAGCAGCGCACATAATCATTCAGATCTCACTGCGACAATAAAGCCAGCAGGGCTGGCCCTGAATGGATCGAGCTCCACAGGATGTCACCATCACAGATCTATGGCAGCTCACAGCTGCTGCACTGTATCGGACTCCAGCACACACACACGCACACACACTGCAACATCTGTGACTTACGCATTATGTAAGGAAAAAGCGTGACATTTCGTCTGTTAGGTGGCGGGGGACGCAGCGAGCCCTGAAGCTCACCACCTCAACCGAAGCCTGTCGGTGTCACGCAGCCTCCCTCCCTCCCGCTGAGTCTCGGTGGAGAGCAGGAGGCTGATGGACCGACTGACAGAGTGACAGCAGGAGGACCGCGGGACGTTTTCCCATTCCGTCTCACTGACAGCATACACACACATACACACACACCGCGAAGCTACGTGGAAGAGAAGCCTTACCTCCTTCAGTCCGCGTCTCCCTAAACCTTCCTCTTTTCTGACGAGGAAGAAGAGCAGGAGAGTCGCGCGCCTCCTGACCGACAGCTCGGGCTGCTTTCACCGCGGCGGAGGGAGGAGAAGAAAAAGAAAACGGGCTATCCTGCGGTTCTATCCGCACCACGTCGTCTCTCCGGCGGCTCAGAGCTCCAGGTCTGCTGCGGATATCATCCAGCTTCTGTTTTCGTCCGCTCGGTGTGGTGTAGTCCTGGTTGTGTCCTCCTCCTCCTGCTGCTGCTGCTCTCTGCTCCCTCTCTCCGTCTTTTTCTTTTTTTTTTCTTCTTCTTCGTCTACGATAGCTGCTCGTACAGTCAACGCTCTCGCGACGCGCGTCCACGCGCAGCGCAGGGTGGGAGCTTTACGGCAGCAATACGTGTGGGTGGGTGTGATTGGGGAGGACCCTACGGCTGGAAGACGTGTAATTGTTTTCAAGTGGAGAACCGATTCTGGACTATGTGTGATTCTCTTCTGCTCCGATTAAATAGGTTGGATCTGATGGCACCCCGAGTCACACACACGCACACACACACACACCACCTGACTGACATGGGTGAGGGGTGTGGCCAGTGACCCAACACGCACACATACACACCCCCTGCATGCAGGGTTACAGCTGACGATTATTTCAGCAACGACTATTCTATCGATTAGGCCTACTCCGACGATTAATTGAATGATTGGACAAAGAAAAAAGGCAGTCATTCAATCACCTTATTGCTTATTTTGTACAATATTAAAAATGTATAAAAACACAAGCATACAAATGATTTAATTCCTCTTTAAATGAGAAAATAAACATTTTATCGCCTGGAACACAATAACTTTGTATTTCTTTGTTCAATGCTTGATCATCTGTAGCAAAGGATGCAGCTGCAGCTAAAACATAATCAACGAATGAAAAGCCCAGCTTTTTCTGCTTGACTCGATTCCAATGCAGCACAGAGTGGATCTGTTGATTATTATTCAGACTTACCAATTAATAACTGGTTAGCCAAAATGCCTAAAAGGCATTTTTTAAATAATTTTTTATTTTTTTTTATTTTACAGAATTTTAACCAGGTGAGCCTAAAACTGCCTGTACGGGAGTTCTGGGTAAAACATATTTAGAGAAAAATATATATTTTTTATTTTTTATTTTTTTTAATCTTAATTGGAAAAATTGTACAGTTTTGGCATAAAAGCTTGGTAGTTTCCAAATTGTATCAATTCTATAACCTGACACTATGATAGGGTTTGTTCTCCTTGCTTAAGATGGGGCTTACAGCTACAGAAAAGCATCATTTATATATATATAAATATATATATATATAAATATATATATATATAAATATATATATATATAAA